>OZ024904.1:107523289-107713424 GCA_964017125.1 Flabesymbios commensalis | reverse complement strand
AAAATATCTTTTTTACGTCATTTTTCCAGTATGGCCATTTAAATGACGATTCAGACTAAAATAATAATATGATATCTTGAATAGTGAAATTGATAAAGTAAAAAGTCCAAACTGATAATAGTATGTCCGCACTAAGGCATTGAGATAAAAACGATTGATGATAGCATTATAGGCCTATATGGCACATTTACGTAGCGAGTTTTGTAGATACATTCTAAGAACCTGACACAGCGCCAGCGCCGATACACAATATAAACTAACACAAAAACATGACAAAAATAATTATAATTGAAAGTCACAAAACAGTGTCTTTGTCAAAACAAATATATAATGAGAGAAATAAATCATGCTTAATATATTTTATATAAATATATATAATATAATATAAATATATAATATAAATACAGTCCCGTATACTAATAGAACGTTAGACACACATCCACATACCGATTCAGATAATATTGAACATCACAAACCAATGACTATGCTCTGTATTTACCGCCAAACCGATTTTATATATTGATTGAAAAGTAATGCAAAAAACACAATATTAATAAAACGTTTGGGTGTGCTTGGCCTTCTATGAAGTTGCCCAGGGGGGACCACGCGGAGGTGACACCCACCCCCCCCCCATCCGAACTCGAATATACTATATCTGGGGAGATATCATATTGTAATACTCTTTATTTTAGATTTGTATAATAAATTTGCGGTTCTATTGTAAATTTTATTTCATACGTGTAGGCTTAGTCCCCTATTTATTCAATTTCTCATCGTGAAATGTTTGCCAAGATCGCCTATAAACAAAATATAAACTAACTTGAGTCTACAGGACTTAGAAGTAAATATGGGTACCAAGCTGTTTTTCCGACCAAAAACTATTTTTGCAAATAATGTTTTATTATATTTTTAAAATTATTTTGGAATTTCGGAACTTGAAGTTCCCAGAACTTGAAACTCGGAGCTTGTTTTAGGGTAGTAGTAGTAGTAAATCATTGCTTTACGTCACTTTTCGGCACAAAAGGTCTTTTAAGTGACATTATAATACGATAAAAACGTTGTAGTCAATTGATGAGATGAATGATGTACATCTGATGATGTGAGGGTGGGGGTGATAGGGCATGGTGGGTTATTGAGAGCGTTTTCCTTCGCTCGCCCGAGGGGTTCTGGGCATGTCTAGGGGATATACCCCCAGACATGCCCAGACGGCCGGAGACTTGAGTTTCGCTGTACAATTTAATGATGAAACTCTTTGGCATTTTGCGCAGCTCCGCTATCCTCGGTTCGGATAGTCCCCAGAGTAACAATAGGAAGGATCACTCCCTCTGGGTAACTCCATTCATCCCACATGAGAGACCTAATGTCAAACACGCTATTGCCGGTTATTTAAGGCCTACATCAGCGCCAGCACTGATGCGGGTGCTGCATTGGCTCCGCTGTTGAGCGGAGGAACCAGGGTACGCCACTGGCAATCCGCCCGAAGATTATAGCTAGATATGAGGAGGCTGCAGCTGCCCTTGAATGATTGCTGTAGACTAGTGCTTCCGTACAATGCCGTACACAGCATCCAACAGACGGGACAGATCCCTAATGACCCTCCCCAGATGGGGGCAAAAAGTACTACTACTAGCAATCATCCCAGTACCCCACTTGTTTTAGGGTATCCCCATGGGTCAATACCCTGTTCTGAATTAACCGTATTTTTATTTGAATATATTGTATATGATGTGGTATTTGGGTGGTAACAAGATGTGTATTTTCATAAATATTACGTTATGGTCCTCTCATTTATCGCATTATTATTTATAATGTCATCACTTAAAATACTTCTAATTGGATATTATATGTTGTCATTGGAAGGTTTTATGGCTTACAATAGGTAATAACATAGATTAATACTGGACTTGGAAAATGGAAAAATTAAGAAATACTGTTTATGTATGGTTTGAAAAACTCCCGTTTCTAATGTTTCACATGTGATAAGTACTACCTTAAGTGAGTTAGCAGGAATAAGGACCAACTCTCTGCCAAGTCAAGCTACAGTTAGCCGTAGACTATGTTGACCATATAACGTCTACAATTACAAATGCAGCACAAACTTATTCCAAATTCCATAAAATAGATAAAATTGAAAATAAACCAGCCCGAAACACATTATCCGATCGGGCTGCAGTCAACTATTGTGTTAACTAGTCACTAGGTGAAAAACTAGGTCATGAATTATCCGACTTAAAACGCAAAGTTCACCCCCTGGACGGCTTGGCTTAGGCCTATAAAGCAGACTATGTATTAAAAAAATATGATTCAAATAGTGAAGTTATTGCTAAATGTTTTGGTCAATCATCTGCAGCCATTAATTTAATATATGGTGTCAGTAAGTTAAAATATGATTGTAAATCAGGCAGCCCGTCATCTCTTAGAGATACTTTCAAATGCACCAAATTGCATACAGTTTAATTTTTCGGGTAAAACAAATACTGGAGTGCATAAGACGCATGAATGAGTATGTTCTTCGTGCTATTTTCTACGAGTTTGTGGATCAGGAAGGTCCAGTGGGTGATGATGAGCCTATTATTCATGAGCAAGTTATCAAATTTATGTGAGCACACTACTCACTATTCAGTGGCGGATCCAGCATAGGGCGTGTCCGGCGTACGCCCCCACCCCTTATTGGTTAAAATATTGCATTTTCATGTATTTTTGTGGAATAAAGTGAAGCTAACACCCCTTTTTTCAGCCAAAATGTGGATTACGCCCCCTCCTCTTGCACATTCTAGATCCGCCACTGCTATTTTTTATATAGTATGTATATCTTTTAAATGAAGAAGACGCGCACGCCTATCCACCTCAAAGTTCAAAAGACCCTATTGGTTTCATCATTGACAGTTCCTCTTCCTCGTCAGATTATCTAGACGCCAGAGAATGCCCTGACTCTATCCTGCCCTTCTGGCTTCCTCTCGCTTCCCTCCCATCAAGACACTGCCATTCCCCGTCAAATGCATTCCTACACTGGACACTCCATCAAGCACCGAAACGTCACACTACACACAACCTATGTGAACGCCTTTTGAATGCGCCAAACTGCACAGCTAAAAATCTGTTGACTATGCCTCGAAAGACAAGTACCATGATAGATACATTGAGAGCCAGCCTGATTCCATAAAGAAGATAGAAACAGTCGGTTGCATAGAAAGACGGAGGAACGGCAGTACCAAAAAATACCGAGATTAAAAAAAATACCCTTTGTGTTTAACATGCTTTGCTATATGCTATGAAGTGATAATAAAATAAATCACGGAAAAGGCAAAAATGTCATGGATCAATACAAAACTCTGATCTAATCAATTTTTATCACTATTTTTTATGACTTTTGCTTACACCTACATGGGAAAGCAGATGTACGTCCAAGACATTTTGAAACGTCACATTTGACTTTTTTCCGAAATCAACATAAGCAAAAAATATTAAGCAAAATATAGGTAATAATATGATATGTTGTGTTACTATATGTAAAATTCATTGCAAGAGTCACTGCAAGAATTTTTTAACATTATAAAATTCATGAATTTATCAATCGTGTTTTGACGAAGTGGAGGGAACATCTGCAGTGAAGTGAAATCAATGGTATATTCACAAAATACAGTGCTGCTAATAAATAATTCACATAAAAAAGTAATTAGTAACAAATAGTTCTCTTATCGCAAATAGACAGTAGATATTTACATTGTATAACCCCACAAATTATTATCAAGCAATTGACCTGATTAACGGTTTGAAGGTACAGTGCTCCCCCGCTGTATTGCCCCTCTGGTTATAATGCCAACCCGCCTTATACCAAGTACAGAGTTTAAACGGATGTCCGTCAATGTTAATTACCGCGGTATAATCCCATCCCCGGTATTTGCCATCCGCCAATAGTTTTGAAGTCCCAATGTCACTTTTGTCATATGTTTTCCCCCTATCGTATTGCCAACATAATTTGTCAGACATCGTGACTGTTAAATAAACACTCTTCTGTGATCAACAATCGCCGCCTCTAGGCCAACTACGGTTCACTTGATCGCGGGAATAGGCATAGGCTCTACTATGTAGGCCTACTTATAAATTGAATTAACCCCAATTAAAATGCCAATCATATTCAGTTTTTTTCTCGTGCATTAATAAATATTATTTTTCGGTATAGTGATCTGAATAAAACAATATTATATAGAGTGGACTGTATTGTTTTGTATTACTATAAACTAAATAGTAGGGCTGTTAAGCATAACAATTGTGCAAAAAATGAATAAAGCATGAAATTTTCAGTGATGAAGCTTTGAATGTCCGTGAGAAAATTTAGGTACAGAACCACCTTGATATATGCATCGGATGACCTTGGTTGACCTTTAAAAAAAACCTCAAGGTCATATCATAATATGTTTCTTGCTATCGGTCTTATGGTGCATTTGGTCAACCTTATATGCCTATAATAATCATTTTTTTCACAATCGAAATATTTTAAGCACATTTATAATTAAGCGGCCATGAATTTAAAGTGACCTTGAGATGTCAAGTTCAAAATTTGACACATAAGGTCCATGTTTATCAGTAATAACAGTAAAGACATTTTGAGAGAAAATTATTCTGATTTTGTGAATTTAAATGTTATGTATGCATATAGGATACTATGTCAAGTATCAGTGTGCAATATCCAAGCAGCATGTTATATATTAGCACTTTTAGAGACATTAATAGAAATTTATTTTTGTCTTTATCGGTATGGCTTAAATAGTAGGCAATTTTGTAACGGTAAAGACAGAACATTAAACGGTAAAGACGGTTTTGTAACGGTAAAGATGTTGCTGCAACGGCAAAGAAAAAAAATAGTTAAATAAAGAGGTGATATAAGCTTTATATAGCAGGCCTGGTTTTCAGTATAATTGTATGCAGACTTCCACACCTTATGATTAAAGGGACATTGAATTACCACAGAACTTACCTTTTAAAATAGTATTTGTCTTTACCGTTTATGCCGGTCTTTACTGTTTTAATGGTAACGACAAATCATTAAAGATACACTATTTGGCATGAAATAAACATTTTACAAGATATGTGCATATTTTTGACTTCACAACTTTGTTTTCTTCATGTACTGATGACAAGACTAATCTCGAACAGCTATAATTATTTTCAACCAAGGTTATTAGACACACGGTAAAGACAGCCTATTGTTGTGATATTTTATTTGTGAAATCCTATTTTACACTTATATTGCATTTCTCTTTGTCCATAAATCAAATCTTTTTTACTTTAAGAAAAAAATAGTTGACTAGATCCGGGAATTTATGTGCTAGAGCCATTAATACTTGCAGAAATAATAGGCCTTATGGGTTCTTGTTAACGGTAAAGACATTTGCATTCCAAAACTTGGGACCACGGCTTAATATTGAATCACTGGTGATTCAGTCAACTTTTTTATATATATTTTATTTTATTATAAAGAAAAGACATTTTAGAAATAGGGCCAACCTGTCATCAATTGCAAAAACGTAATTATATGACATTACCAAGTTTTCAAAAAATCGCAAACCCATTTCGGACACCTCTCGGTGAAGATAAATCAAGCATATTATATGGAATAAAAACTTGATTTTTCAAGATAAATGCTTGTAATTTTTTTTCTAAATTTATAAGTTCTAAATACATGTCTTCAACTGATTAAATGATAACAATAATGAAAGAATGCAAACTTTTTGAAAAAATGTTGAAGACATGTCTTTACCGTTTTTGCTTAAATATTTTGAAAATGGCCCATATACATTAGATGTTTCACCCTATACGCAACCATTAGGAGCATGGCGGGGGAGGAATATGCAAATATTTGGAGCAATCTTGCACTTGGTGTCAATTATTTTAAAATTTGGCATGGTGTTAGGTATGGACAGTGTGTTTTCAAAATCCACCGCAAACAAAATGGGCGTGACCACTGGTGACCTCTAGAGGTCAAATTCAAAATGGCCAACAAAACGACCATAAAAACGAAAAAATGTTATATCTCAGCCCGTTTTTTGAAGGAGAATTTTATGTAATACCACTTTTCGTATGTTTTGCGACATGATAAATTAGCTTTTGGGGCACCACTTTTCGTATGTTTTGCGACATGATAAATTAGCTTTTGGGGTAATTTTAATGATATAGGTTTTTGGGAGGTCAAAGGTCACGTTCGAGGTCAAAGATGAGTTAAATTACCTACCATATACTATAATAGTAAAAAACTGTCTGGAAAGAATTCTTCAGTTTTAAACTTTGGTATGCTGTTATGGTATGGGAAATGTGTATGACCTCTGAGTAAAATTCAAAATGGCCGCTATAACGGCCGGCAAAGTTATTAAAGGTATTAAGGTCTCAACACCATAAATAAGCCGAAATCACGGCAGGTGTATACTAATGATGGAATCATCACACAAAATATTTTCAATGCAGCTGTTTCAACCTCTGTTGAATTAAAAACAAATACAAAGAAGTTCTTTTTCTGTGGATATTTAATAAGTACACGATGTCTCTATCATGCCGGATATCAGATATAACTGTTTAGTGATAATCTGACAGGGATACAGTGGGTAAAAGGATGTATGTCTGGTCTGTAAAACAAGGTATGAATTTAAGCCTAATTTGAACTATGTTGACCTTTTTGCACACTAGGGGGCCTAGCTCAAAATATGTCTGGGTAGCAGCCCCTTATCTGATTTGTTTTTGTGAAAATGCACAGTCCAGGCTTCATTATGATATGCGGCACTAGATAGGGGGAAGGGCAAAAAGAAGTAAATCGGCCCGTGGAATTGAGGCATTTTACATGTATTTCAATAGGACTGGAATTTAGGGTGGTTAAACCTTATTGCTTCCTATGTTTTTTTAGGGCAAAGGTAAAAAACAGCAAAAAAGCCAAGATGGCTGCCAGCGGCCATTTTGAGAAAAAAATTTTTTTAAACTAATAATCAGATATAATCATGGTACAAAACGTCATTTTTGACTAATTTTGCAGTGTAGAGCTCATTTCTGGGCTTAAAATTACAATTCTAGGCGTCTGTGACCTTCAAATATCACATGAGCGGTCAGAGTGGAAAACCAATTGTTTTACAAATGGCGTAACAGCTAGGTGATATGTTATTTCTGGCTAACTTGATGGCTCAAAATCCATTCATGATATCAATAATGTCATTATAGCCACCAGTGACCTTAAAACAACCCATCAAGGTGAAAAATTACTACAAGGGCCGGTAAACCTGAAAGTACAACTTCATTACTGGTGTTCGATAGTTACATGTAATATGTCATTGACGATTAGTAATAGTAGCAGTAAAATAATGAAAGCCTCAGAAGCGACATATGCATTCTTCTTATTTTCTTAATCTCAATATATTGATTTTACAACTCGATATACTCAGTTTAGAACTCGATAGATTGAGTTAATAACTCGATATATTATTGATTTAACAACTCGTTATATTGAGCTCAAAATATTGAGTTTATAGCTCGATATATTGAGATAAGAACTCGATATACGTGCAAAACTGAGTTGACAACTTTAAATATTTAGATCCCAACTCAATATATCGAGCTATACACTCAATATATCGAGTTGTCAACTAAATATATTGAGATGTAAACTCAATATTTCGAGTTATGAAATCCATATATAGAGATATGAACTCAATATATCGAGTTCTCAACTAAATATATCGAGCTCTTAACTCTATATATGGAGTTCTTAACTCAATTCATCTTGTTTAATATGTTGAGTTATGAAAATTTTGAATTCAGGTACATTACCGTACACGAAATTGCACAAACTGTGAGCCCCAGAAATCAGCTGTGCTGTATGTGTTTCACACGATCACAGCATGTGGCACTGTCAGTTCATTTAATGGTCGTGGAAAGAAAACTGCGTGGGAGGTTTGGGATGGTTCTCCTGAGGTTACTGATGCTTTCAGAGAAATTGCACAAACCTCAAACAAAAGCGGCACTGAAGCAACATGTAAAAAGAACTAGTCTTCAAAGGCAAGGTTGAATCAGAGCAACCCATCTTGATCAAAAACATCCCAAATCCCAATCCTAGTGACTACGGATGGACCAAAGACATTCATGGTTGGACGCCTTTGTGGACGACACTCCTACAAGCTGCGAAATCATGCTATGAATCAATTTATTGTGGCTGCACAAAAGCTATGCTGGATGTTGTAAATGTGTGAAGGTAGGCTTGAAATGTACTGCTCTCTGCGCTTGCTCTGGGGAATGTGAACGATAAGCTAGACTTCTATGCATACTTGGATATATAATACTATTCAGAAATACATAAGATGTATTTCTCATACTGTGCATGTATACTGGTGATACTGACACTGATATTGCCAGTGAGTAATACGAAACATGCATGTTTATTTTTTATAGACATGAAGTGCCTGGGCAATTCATCCGACATATTTTTTTGGCATCAAGCCATAAGCGGCCATTTTCCAAGATTCCAAGGGAGTATCCGATTGAAATTTGATTGTCCTACCGCCCAAAAAGATGAATTTAGATGTCAATATACTTATTCAGGTGATGGTGTTTTGAGGCAACATCCTTGAGGCAAAATCCGTTTTAAATTTTTTAATGTCAAATGCAGATATTTCTGCATTTTAGAGCGATTTTTTTTAAATATACCTGATTGTATTTTTTTGGAAAAAATATTTTGTTTTCATCTTTGACCTTGAAGTTGACCTTGACAATGACCTTGAATTATCAAAGCAATAATATGAATAGTTTCCCCAGTCAAAACACATCAAAAGGAGGTATTACACCTATTACACCTATAATTGTATTTGTGAAAAATCATATTTTGGCACTTTTGACCTTGAAATTGACCTTTTGACCTTGACCCTGATTTTGACGACGACCTTGGATTATCAAAAAAATTACACAAATGTTTTTTTCCAATATGAAACACATCAAAATTAGGTATTACACATATGGCTATAATTTTTTCCATGGAAAGTCATATTTTGGTACTTTCGACCTTGAAATTGACCTTTTGACCTTGCAGATGACCTTGAAGTATTAACACTAACCGGGAAAAATAGTCAGGAATTGATTCTCGAATCAATATCACATCGAAAAGAGGTATCACACTTGTTCCTTCCTTTATTTTTCGAAAAATCATATTTTCGGACATATATACAATGACCTTCACTTTGAAGGTCACCAGAGGTCACTGCCGAGGTGGTTCCGTACCTGATTGTGACCCCCTGGGTTCAAATATATATCATGCCAAATTTCATGCTTTATTCACAATGGGCTTAACAGCCCTACTAAAATGCGTGAGAGCACTCAATGTGTATCAGAATTGATGTTAATGAGCTGGCATATATCAACAGACCTAAATCACCTCCCTCACCATATTGCCACCCCGCCAATGTTGGCGTTTCATCGAGGTAGTACGTACTTCATAAATAGGTACTTCATAAGAATTAGTGTTTTACCGTTGAAGATTTTTAATAAAATGATTGCTCTCCACAAAACACATACAGCATTTATCTAATGTTGGTTTCAGCCTTACCAACTTAGTTTTCCCATGTCAGCCCAATAATAAACCAACTCATAAACATTATCAAACTTGGTGGAGGTGGCACTGCAAACAGCTCAATATTTGGGAATAAAATTAAAGATGATTTACAGAATTGTCAAGCTACAATTGATTTCATCAAGGTGTGTTTAGCCAGATATAGAATCGGGGGTGATTACAAAAAAATTATTGCTATTCATCACTAATTGTAATGGGATGTTTTCTAAACATTTAAGTGTTTTTGGTCATCCATGTACTGTACACTATGTATATAGCAGGCCTGGAGGAGTCATAAAAAATGAAAAAAAACTGAGTGTATTTTTGACACACACTGACTGCGACCCCCTGATAAAAGTACACATGGAACCGATGTTAATGGTTCTGAAGAACCTTCACAGAGATGTTGGGAGACATCTCCCCGAGAAACTTCAATGAAAAGTTTAGACCAGGCAAGGAAGTGAGGGTTGGTTAGATAAATCGACCACGTGTCAGCACACGTCAAAATGGATGTGAAGCCCACCATCGTCAGGACGTCACTGATGTTGGAGAGAGATGATTCACGAAGAGGTGGAAGCTATGTTCCATCTGGATGTTGAGATCGCATCGGCATCAGAAATGCTCGGAAGGCATGATGATATTAAATACATGTGCCCCATGCTTCCGGCAGATCTCAAAAGCAAAATGAGACACCTCACTGTACACCGACATCTTGATGGTGTTGACGAGCCTTTGAAAAGCTTATTATGCCCCTATCTTGGGATTATACCGGACCAGTTTTTGAAAGTGGGACAGGGCCGGCGGAAGCGGTCTGGCCATGGCCGGACCACTTTTCAGTCGAAATGGCTCTCAGAACACTTATTTCTTCAAATTTTTCCAGTGGTAGTATCACAGGCGGACCACTTCTACTTTGCTCCCGCCGGGCCTGTGGGAGTCGACTACAAACCAATCTCAACCATTAAAGATCGTCTTCAGAACTATCTTTTGTTTAACAAAACTCTGCCAATGAATGGGGAGACCTTACAATCTATGTTTTACAGCACCAGACGTCTGGGCCTGGAAAGCTTCGCCGAAAAGATACATGGGCATATTGTCTCACCACCCCAACTGCCAGTCTCATTGAAACACATGTAAACTGCCTCAATTCCGCAGGCAGATTTCACTTTCTACTCTATAAACCATACAGCATATCAGGATAAAGCTTTGAATATCCTTGTTCAAAAACAGGACCGCTATGGGTATCCTGACCAGACAGATTTTGAGCTACGCCCCCTGACGTGAAAGACTCCATCCTAATTTTCAACATCACCCATCCCCTTGACTTTCAACATCACCCCTGTATTGTAAGTAGTGGGCTACATTAGGAATATTTTTAAAAGAATCACAATAACAGATCCAGAACTGAACAATGAGTGAGAGTCTTGCAGGGCACGCTGGGTTGTCATATATCATGGGACGGAGCAGGGGCGTATCCAGGATAGAAAAAAGCAGGGTCACCAAAAGATAAAAAAGGGCACAATCATATATTATAAGAGGCGAGGGATTGAGGCGCGAGGAATATTTTGCTAATAAAATACCAAATACACCATTTCATCCAAGGAATAACAAATGTAGAAAATAACTCGTATTATCATCTAATCTAATTATTATATACAGAAAATTACATTTTCTAGATTTCGAAAGGGGCATTTAAAAATTAAAGGGGGGGGGGGGTCACGTACCGCCCCTGCGGAGAGTGAGATATTGCTTTATTATTGGATTATATAATAGATGGAATATCTATTGCTTTAAAATGAGATTATATAATAAATAGAATATATTTTATAGATTATAACTGTTCAGGGTTAGCATTTGCGAAATCTTTTCTTGCTGATTTACTGGTGGGAAGACATTGATAGAATATAGGTGGCTCTGCTGTGATGGCGATTATGGTGGCAGAAACTGGTGAGGGTCAGAAGATTACCTGAGCTTGTGGTCCTGGTGGCGGCTATTTTTAGCTGATGGTAAGCGGTGGGCCACAACTGGCACTGGCCGGACACCTCGTGCTGATGGGGCCGCGCCGTCACCAACACCCCACATATATTTTAGTATTCAAAGTGACGTTTAAAGCCTTTTTTGGCATCGGACTGTGCATTGTACTGTGTATGTGGGGTAATCCCGTTGGTCCCCGATCTCTATGTTCTCCGGTCCTATGTTTCCCAGTCCCTAAGTTCTCCAGTCTCTATGTTCCCTGGTCCTATGTTCCCCGGTCCCTATGCTCACTAATCCCCATGCTCCACAGTAGGCCTACCTATGTTCCCAGATACATATGTTCCCCAGTATCGAGTTGGGGTTTTTTTTTGGGGGGGGGGGGGGATATGAGGAGTGTCAACAATTTGTTGACAACAATACAAGATTAGCTTCCTTTTTCAAGATGGGCGCCACTGCCACCTTAGAAGATTTATCTTGTTCACTTTTCGACAGAAAGAGGTGTGTAATATCACTTTTCCAAGTAGGCCTACATTTCGCATGAGAACGTTATTTCTTGACACCAGTTTTTTATCCCCACGCCCGACAAAGTTGGGGCGGGGGTATTGGCTTTTAAGGAAGGTGAGTTCATTTTATACAATTGTCCAGGAATAGATGATAGAAACCTTCAAAAATATGCCGAGCTTGAGATAATGGTGACAATTCAAATAATGACAGAGGAGGTATTGTGCAAGTCATGTGCCAGTTGCAAGACACTGGTGCTGAAGAAAAGAATGCGTGAAACAGAAAAACAATCTGTGGTAAAAACAAATACCCCTCTGCAGATTATCAAAACAAATACTTGAAAACTCTGCAAAGCTTTTACGGATGGAGAAAAATGCAGCTGTTAGACAATTAGATTAGATGAGGAAAGTCTGGAGGTCAGTGATAATGTGCATGAGCAGATTTTGATGAGTATTTTGTGAAATTATTTTTTGGGCGCAACAAAGGAAAGCATTTGAGAGGAAGCTAGGGGGTTTGCGGTATCATCCTATGATGGTGCGTCTAGCAATTCTTTCGCACAACTCAAGTTCCGCCGCATACCGTGCCCTACGAGATATCGGAATAATCAAGCTGCGATGCGAATCTACCCTGAGGGACTACACCAACATCCTTCATCCCCGGACAAGGTTTTGACTTGAAATATTCAAAGAACTTGGCAATTTAATACATATGGCAAGTTGGCACCAATAAAAGGGGTGACCGACCATTGGTCCGACACATCATTGTTCCGACACAGCATTGGTCCGACAAACCTTATGAGACCATAAATATCAGAATCTAACAAGGATGACTTTGAACTTTTTTGGAAACATAGTCCAAATGGCGGGAGATTCTGTAACCATTTCTAAAAAAATATTTTTCTATTTGAATGCCAAGTGCCTAACACAATTTGAAATGACAAATGTCCACATATTTGAGATTAAATTTATTTTGTAATGTATTTCTGTGGACCTCCACCAACTATTAAGATAATGTAGAGCTACGGTAAAAATGACTTTGGTAAACAGATAGAAAAAATGTCAGGTTCTTTGTTGAATAGTAGGCCTACAATAGAGAAAAGTTCCATATCAATATATACCGGTATAGATATAGAGAACCTTTCTCTATAGGCTATTACTTTAATACAACAAAGAACCTCCAAGAACAGTTTTTTTTAAGTGCATAAAAGTTGAAATGTTTTGATTAAAATAACATTGGCACAATGCATGCCACGATGATGTATTGTGTTATAGCCTATGTCGTAACATAACGCATGCCTTTTGGCACAGCTGTAAACAACTCTAAAATCACATATGCCTTTTAGTGTAATAAATGAATTAAAAAATTCCTTTGGCATATTTACCCATAATATTTGTATCTCCTTTTGATACCGCCCAAAAAGATGAATTTAGATGTCAATATACTTATTCAGGTAATGGTGTTTTGAGGCAACATCCTTGAGGCAAAATCCGTTTTAAATTTTTTAATGTCAAATGCAGATATTTCTGCATTTTAGAGCGATTTTTTTTAAATATACCCGATTGTATTTTTTTGGAAAAAATATTTTGTTTTCATCTTTGACCTTGAAGTTGACCTTTTGACCTTGACAATGAATTATCAAAACAATATGAATAGTTTCCCCAGTCAAAACACATCAAAAGGAGGTATTACACTTGTACCTATAATAGAATTTGTGGAAAATCATATTTTGGCACTTTTGACCTTGAAATTGACCTTTTGACTTTGACCCTGATTTTGACGATGACCTTGGATTATCAAAAAAATTACACAAATGTTTTTTTTCCAATAAGAAACACAGCAAAATTAGGTATTACACATATGGCTATAATTGTTTCCATGGAAAGTCATATTTTGGTACTTTTGACCTTGAAATTGACCTTTTGACCTTGCAGTATTAAAACTAACCATGAAAAATAGTCAGGAATGGATTCTCGAATCAAAATCACACCGAAAAGAGGTATCACACTAGTTCCTTCCTTTATTTTTCGAAAAATCATATTTTCGGACATATATACAATGACCTTCACTTTGAAGGTCACTCAAGGTCACCAGAGGTCACTGCCGAGGTGGTTCCGTACCTGATTGTGAACCCCTGGGTTCAAATATATATCATGCCAAATTTCATGCTTTATTCACAATGGGCTTCAACAGCCCTACTAAAATGCGTGAGAGCACTCAATATGTATCAGAATTGATGTTAATGAGCTGGCATATATCAACAGACCTAAATCACCTCACCGCCCTCACCATAATGCCACCCCGCCAATGTTGGCGTTATATCGAGGTGGTACGTACTTCATAAATAGGTACTTCATAAGAATTATGGTTTTACCGTTAAAGATTTTTAATAAAATGATTGCTCTCCACAAAACACATACAGCATTTATCTAATGTTGGTTTCAGCCTTACCAACTTAGTTTTCCCATGTTGGCCCAATAATAAACAAACTCATAAACATTATCAAACTCGGTGGAGGTGGCACTGCAAACAGCTCAATATTTGGGAGTAAAATTATAAATGATTTACAGAATTGTCAAGCTACAATTGATTTCATCAAGGTGTGTTTAGCCAGATATAGAATCGGGGGTGATTACAAAAAAATTATTGCTATTCATCACTAATTGTAATGGGATGTTTTCTAAACATTTAAGTGTTTTTGGTCATCCATGTACTGTACACTATGTATATAGCAGGCCTGGAGGAGTCATAGAAAATGAAAAAAAAACTGAGTGTATCTTTGACACACACTGACTGCGACCCCTGATAAAAGTACACATGGAACCGATGTTAATGGTTCTGAAGAACCTTCACAGAGATGTTGGGAGACATCTCCCCGAGAAACTTCAATGGATGTGAAGCCCACCATCGTCAGGACGTCACTGATGTTGGAGAGAGATGATTCATGAAGAGGTGGAAGCTATGTTCCATCTGGATGTTGACATCGCATCGGCATCAGAAATGCTCGGAAGGCATGATGATAATACATGTGCCCCATGCTCCCCGCAGATCTTAACAGCAAAATGAGACACCTCACTCTACACCGACATCTTGATGGTGTCGACGAGCCTTTGAAAAGCTTATTATGCCCCTATCTTGGTATTATACCGGACCAGTTTTTGAAAGTGGGACAGGGCCGGCGGAAGCGGTCTGGCCATGGCCGGACCACTTTTCAGTCAAAATGGCTCTCAGAACACTTATTTCTTCAAAATTTTCCAGGGGTAGTATCACAGGCGGACCACTTCTACTTTGCTCCCGCCGGGCCTGTGGGAGTCGACTACAAACCAATCTCAACCATTAAAGATCGTCTTCAGAACTATCTTTTGTTGAACAAAACTCTGCCAATAAATGGGGAGACCTTACAATCTATGTTTTACAGCACCAGACGTCTGGGCCTGGAAAGCTTCGCCGAAAAGATACATGGGCATATTGTCTCACCACCCCAACTGCCAGTCTCATTAAAACACATGTAAACTGCCTCAATTCCGCAGGCAGATTTCACTATTTTCTACTCTATAAACCATACATCATATCAGGATAAAGCTTTGAATATCCTTGTTCAAAAACAGGACCGCTATGGGTATCCTGACCAGACAGATTTTGAGCTACGCCCCCTGACGTGAAAGACTCCATCCTAACTTTGAACATCACCCATCCCCTTGACTTTCAACATCACCCCTGTATTGTAAGTAGTGGGCTACATTAGGAATATTTTTAAAAGAATCACAATAACAGATCCAGAACTGAACAATGAGTGAGAGTCTTGCAGTAGTAGTAGTAAATCTTTGCTTTACGTCACTTTTCGGCACAAAGGTCTTTTAAGTGACATTATAATTCGATAAAAAAACGTTGTATTCAGTTGATGAGATGAATGATGTACAGATGATGATGTGAGGGTGATAGGGCATGGTGGGTTATTGAGAGCGTTTTCCTTCGCTCGCCCGATAAGGGGTTCTGGGCATGTCTAGGGGATATACCCCCAGACATGCCCAGACGGCCGGAGACTTGAGTTTCGCTGTACAATTTAATGATGAAACTCTTTGGCATTTTGCGCAGCTCCGCTATCCTCGGGTCGGATAGTCCCCAGAGTAACAATAGGAAGGGTCACTCTCTCTGGGTAACTCCATTCATCCCACGTGAGAGACCTAATGTCAAACACGCTATTGCCGGTTATTTAAGGCTACCACGGCCTACATCAGCGCCAGCACTGATGCGGGTGCTGCATTGGCTCCGCTGTTGAGCGGAGGAACCAGGGTACGCCACTGGCAATCCGCCTGAAGATTATAGCCAGATACAAGGAGGCTGCAGCTGCCCTTGGATGATTGCTGTAGACTAGTGCTTCCGTACAATGCCGTACACAGCATCCAACAGACGGGACAGATCCCTAATGACCCTCCCCAGATGGGGGCAAAACGTACTACTACTAGCAATCATCCCAGTACCCCGAGAGTCTTGCAGGGCACGCTGGGTTGTCATATATCATGGGACGGAGCAGGGGCGTATCCAGGATAGAAAAAAGCAGGGTCACCAAAAGATAAAAAAAGGGCACAAACATATATTATAGTAAGTAAGTAAGTAAAATATTTGCTTTACTTCACTTTTCGGCCAGTATGGCCATTTAAGTGAAAATTCCAGGTATTACAATATTCCATATTGTATAGTTAAAGTAGTAAAGGAAAGACAAAGCTAATAAAAGCATGTTCGTACTAAAATATTCAATTTAAAGTGTTTGATATGATAAGATGACGATTCTCCTGGTACCTATATGTAACGAGTCTGATGACATGTTGAAGCGCCTGCACTACAACACAGTTTAATGGGTATAAAAATATCAGTATAAATAATGTAAAATATGAAGTGAATTTAAAATGAACGACTTTTCAAGTCACTATATCTCCATGAAATTGGAGTGATTGTGTAAAAACTACAAGTCTAAGTCAAAACAGTGTCATTGTCAAAACAAATATATAATATATACTATAATATTATATACTATAATAAAAAAAAATAAACCCATTTAGACATAAATATGAATGACATAAACAATGAACAGAGAAACCATTAAGTAAGTAAGTAAATGTCTTCTTTACTTCACTTTTCGGCCAGTATGGCCAGAGAAATCATGAAATCACAAAAAATTCTCAAAAATTAAAGACTTACAGTGCCCCCACAGTTGGTAATAAGGTCTGTGATATTGGAGGACATCACAGAGCGATCAGAAACCGTGAGGACACCGTAAGTCACCACAGGCTAATTGTACGGCAATGGCTTCTCTATGACATGCTGCATTATCCGCCAGGATGCCACAGAGAAACCTTTAAAACAATGAAGTGAAAAGATAATTATATGGCAATGGCTTCTTTCGGACATCCCGTCCATCGCCAGGATGCCAAAGAGAAACCACTGCAAACACAAAAACCAAATCATAGAGGAATTATGAGTAGACCTACAATGCCCCCACAGCTGGGGATCGGGTCTGTCATCGAGAACTAGCACGACAGAGCGATCATAATCCGTGAGAGCACTGTAAGGCACCACAAGTACAATGAAAAAATATATAAAATATATAAATATGAATATATAGAGAATATATAAAGAATTTGAACTAAAAACTATTCAAAAATAAACATAACAATCTCAGTACCATCGGAAAGCAAACACAAAAAACTTCACATCAAAAAAATAGAAAAACCTGGTTTGATGAAAGGTTTGGGTGTGCTTGGCCTTCTAAGAAGTTGCCCAGGGGGGACCACGCGGAGGTGACACCCTTCCCTCCCCCCCCCCCCCCACAAACATATATTATAAGAGGCGAGGGATTGAGGTGCGAGGAATATTTTGCTAATAAAATACCAAATACACCATTTCATCCAAGGAATAACAAATGTAGAAAATAACTCGTATTATCATCTAATCTAATTATTATATACAGAAAATTACATTTTCTAGATTTCGAAAGGGGCATTTAAAAATTAAAGGGGGGGTCACGTGACCCCCCTGGTTCCGCCCCTGCGGAGAGTGATATATTGCTTTATTATGGGATTATATAATAGATGGAATATCTATTGCTTTAAAATGAGATTATATAATAAATAGAATATATTTTATAGATTATAACTGTTCAGGGTTAGCATTTGCGAAATATTTTCTTGCTGATTTACTGGTGGGAAGACATTGATAGAATATAGGTGGCTCTGCTGTGATGGCGATTATGGTGGCAGAAACTGGTGAGGGTCAGAAGATTACCTGAGCTTGTGGTCCTGGTGGCGGCTATTTTTAGCTGATGGTAGGCGTTGGCCCACAACTGGCACTGGCCGGACACTTCGTGCTGCTGGGGCCGCACCGTCAACAACACCCGCATATATATTTTAGTATTCAAAGTGACGTTTAAAGCCTTTTTTGGCATGGGACTGTGCATTGTACTGTATGTGAGGTCATCCCGTTGGTCCCCGATCTCTATGTTCTCCGGTCCTATGTTTCCCAGTCTCTATGTTCCCCGGTCCCTAAGTTCTCCAGTCTCTATGTTCCCCGGTCCTATGTTCCCCGGTCTCTATGTTCCCTAATCCCTATGTTCCCCAGTAGGCCTACCTATGTTCCCAGATACCTATGTTCCCCAGTATCGAGTTTTTTTTTTTTTTTTTTTGGGGGGGGGAGGAGGAGATATGAGGAGTGTTGGAACAATTTGTTGACAACAATACAAGATTAGCTTCCTTTTTCAAGATGGTCGCCACTGCCACCTTAGAAGATTTATTTTGTTCACTTTTTGACAGAAAGAGGTGTGTAATATCACTTTTCCAAGTACATTTCGCATGAGAACGTTATTTCTTGACACCAGTTTTTTATCCCCACGCCCGACAAAGTTGGGGCGGGAGTATTGGCTTTTAATGAAGGTGAGTTCATTTTATATAATTGTCCAGGAATAGATGATAGAAACCTTCAAAAATATGCCGAGCTCCCTGCTTGCACAGATGGTTACAGTCCGCTTTTCCGAAGGTCCATTTTTCCGAAGATTCATTGTTCCGAAGGTTCATTGTTCCGAAGGTTCATTGTTCCGAAGGTTCATTGTTCCGAAGGTTCATTGCTCCGAAAAAAAAGTTTATTGTGCCGAAGGTTTATTGGTCCGAAGGGTCATTTATCCGAATTAGGGGTTCATTGCTTCGAAGGTTCATTGTTCCGAAGGTTCATTGTTCCGAAATAGAGGTTCATTGTTCCGAAGGGTCATTCAACCGAAATAGGGGTTCATTGCTCCAATTTTTTTTATCTGGTCGCCCTCATTAACTTTTACAAAAACAGGTTCAATGTTTTTTTTTTCTTAAAAGTTTTTTTCCTCCATCCCTTATTAGATTTCTTTTTTTTTCTGATCTAAAACAGAGAAATAAAATACAGTGGCCTTAGTTTATTCCCGGGAGGTTTTGGGTGTCTGTAACCCCCTGCATATTCCCAAAATATCCCCATTGTTAGGTTGACCAAAACATTACTGGAAATAGCCTCACATTAAAGTCAATAGATTTCACAAGAAGGCACCATATAGAGCCTTCTTTTAACCATTAACTAAGGCCTACCATGGGCCACAATTATTTTGGTAAATCTGTAGGGCATGTTTTACGTCGATTTCTCAACGACTCTGACCCGATTTCTTTCAAATTTTGCACAGGCCATTTTCAAGTCAAATCCTGACACCGGTAAAAATTTGGCTCGACCATTTGACATGTAATACAATTCAAGAATTAGCGTAATGTGTCGATAGAGGGACGTCATAATTACAATTCAGTACATGTCAAATCGTCTAACTTTTGAATTAATGCAAATAATTTTACGTTTACAAAATGTCTTGAAAATCAGTTAATAATTGACGGAGTAGCCTAATTAAAGAAAAACATGCCCTACCTGTTAGTTCTTTCCTAATGTATAGCATGGGATGGATGGCGTTATCCGTAGATTGATTCGTTCTACCCGAAAAAATCAACGTTTTTCAACATGGCGGTGACTAGAGCGATCTCGGCCCTAAATCTGAAAAATGTTCATAACTTTTCAATGACTGTGCTAAAAAAAATGAGCTTAGCATGCGACCGCGTAGCTATAATGTTACTGATTCTAAAAAAAAAACTATTTTCTTAGATATGACCGTCCCACGATTTTGTATGGGGTCAATCTGTGGCTGAAACCTACGCTCTGCTATTGTTACTCTGGGGACTATCCGACCCCAGGATATCGGAGCTGTGTGAACGGCCAAGATGTTTCAGCATTACACTATGGCGGTGTCAACCCTTTCCTTTGATTTGTAGCCCTAACAAGACGTATTAAGTCCACAAACTGATATATAAATATAAAACGATTTTTCTTAGATATAATAATACGATACCATCGTCATTAAATATATAGCACGATCTATCTATTTTTCGTGCTATAATCTGTATCTGTAAGCATAATATATCACGATCTTTCTTAAATGCATTTTTTACTTTGTGTATATAGCACGATTTAAATTCTATACAAAACTATAATAATTTTTTGTGCTATAATCTGGATTAATTATAACACGAGCTTCATTAAATTTATACCACGATCGTGATTAAATCTATAACACGATCTTCAGAAATTTATAACACGATCTTTAGACTAATAAATATCTATTCGAAAACAATTCTTTACAAAGTTATAACACAATTTCTATGAAATATTATTATGCGGCATTATAATATACAAATATATTATCAAAGCGTCTCCGCCGAGCCACTAATTCTCGCCTCACTGCCCGGCCTTATGACATAGTAAAAAAACGATCTTCATTAAATTTATAACACGATCTTCAGAAATTTATAGCACGATCTTCAGAGATTTATAACACGATCATTAGACTAATAATTATCTATTCGAATACAATACGTTCTTTACAATTTTATAACACGATTTAATTATATTATGGCGGTGACTAGAGCGATCTCGGCCCTAAATCTGAAAAATGTTCATAACTTTTCAATGACTGTGCTAAAAAAAATGAGCAAAGTGACATATCCAGTACGCGCTGCTGAACATGTCAAGTATGAATACTTTATACTTGACATGATGATACATGGAGATACATTAGCAATTTATAATATATTTGATTTTTATAATAATTATAATTAGGCCTAAGTCAGCTATGCATTTGCATTTTTTAGTGATGATTCTCAAATGACTTGGATCATTGTTAACAGGTAAACATCTGAGTTCAATATGTGTATTTATTGAGCTTATCATGTTAAAAATATCATAATATTTGTATTGTCATAGCAAAATGTTTCTTCTCCATCCATTCGTAAAACTAAATATTAGGGGGAACCTCCGTGACCGAGGTAGCGTTCTCGACCTCAAGACTGCCAGGGTGCGAATCCTGTGTCTGGATAACAGTGTCATCTGATTCATTTCGTGAACCATCTCCTGGCCCAGTTTAGCCTGTAAGTGCACAAAAGTGGCCCGGCCGAAAGCCCTGGTTACAGCTCTATGTTCAGAAGGTTCTATGTTCAGAAGGTCCTATGTTCAGAAGGTTCTAAGTTCAGAAGGTCCTTTGTTCAGAAGGTCCTATGTTCAGAAGGTTCTATGTTCAGAAGGTTCTATATTCAGAAGGTTCTATGTCCAGAAGGTCCTATGTTCAGAAATATTTGTTCAGAAGGTCCTATGTTTAGAAAGTACAGGTGACTATTTGTCACTTCCAGTTAGGCACACTGGCGTTTTTGCGCCGTTGAATCAACGTCAATGACGTTGATTCAAAGTCGAAAAAACGTTGTGTGCTCAGTGGTTGGGTTTCCGAGCTTAAATGAGGTCTGATAAAATTTGATGGACTCATTATATTGTGGATATGAAAGTTATAATTATATTTTATAGGAGGTACGTTGTTCGAAATATCAAATGAAAACGAGTGAGATAGAATTATCAATTCTCTTATCGTATGTGGTCTATGGGATTATCCTCTGTTGAGTGTAAATTCTAGGTGGTACATGTATGTGTCCAGGTAGTAGGGAAATATGCATATGTCACAACCTTTACAAGTAAATATACCGAGTTGTAATGATGGACGCTGGTAATGAAATTTTTTTATTTAATCAAGTTATCGGAACCCGTCTATATCTACAATACGAAATACGTATTTTAAATAGAATAAATGGTCACCGTGACCAGTGAAATACACATATGGTATAAATTTCAGAGCAATAAACATGTTGTATTGTGCAAAGGAGAAAAATAATTGTAGTTAAAAATCAAGGTCATATAGGCCTATATGTCTAGGTCATGTAATTGTAAATTGTTGCTTTACGTCCCTTTTCGACAGTGGACTAACGGTCGTTTAAGTGACATTGCAATGCGATATACAGTCCGCTTTTCCGAAGGTCCATTTTTCCGAAGATTCATTGTTCCGAAGGTTCATTGTTCCGAAGGTTCATTGTTCCGAAGGTTCATTGCTCCGAAAAAAAGGTTTATTGTGCCGAAGGTTTATTGGTCCGAAGGGTCATTTATCCGAATTAGGGGTTCATTGCTTCGAAGGTTCATTGTTCCGAAGGTTCATTGTTCCGAAATAGAGGTTCATTGTTCCGAAGGGTCATTCAACCGAAATAGGGGTTCATTGCTCCGAAGGCTTATTATTCCGAAGGTTCAGTATTCCGAAATCTCACATCTCTCAGACAGGAAAATGTTAATTTGCTATGACAAAAATGAAATGATTAGGGCTTTCGGTGACTGCCCTATGTTCAGAAGGTTCTATTTTCAGAAGGTTCTATGTTCAGAAAATATTTGTTCAAAAGGTTCTATGTTCAGAAGGTTCTATGTTCAGAAGGTCCTATGTTCAGAAGGTCCTATGTTCAGAAAATATTTGTTCAAAAGGTCCTATATTCAGAAGGTTCTATGTTCAGAAGGTCCTATATTCAGATATATTCAGAAGGTTCTATATTCAGAAAAGTCTTTGTTTTATGAAGGAAAAAACGTATATCTTTCAGTTTCAGATAACCTACAATGAAAGATAAAAAAATCACAGCCTCTCATTTTAGCTCATTCGGTCAAAGGTCAGATGAGCTTTTGTCATTGCGCGTTGTTCGTCGTCTGTCCGTCCACAATTTTCCAAAATCGCTATGGGGACTTCAATCAACACTATAGTGAACAGCCACAAACCAGGAGTGATCACAGAAGGAGAGAGTCCCCGCAATAAATTCAAATCCACCTAAATCCGTTGCTATTGTGAACTTGTCCTATATCCTAGACATGTAAAAAGCTCGTTCACACCAAAACACCTGTAATTACAAAGATGAGCTACGGTATCATCATTGACATTTTTTTCTGTTTCATAATTTTAGGCCACTATGTTTTTTCTCTCTGTTTTAGATGAGCGCGCACATTAGATTTAGGCCGTCCATTACAGAAAAAAACATGTGTTTGTTTTCTCCCCCACGCACATTGGATTGTTGCCGATTTCTGAAAAAACATTCAATTTCAGGGGACAAAAAAAAAATCCAGCTATGTTTTTTTCGTCGCTCTCATTAACTTTTTTTAAATAGGTCTTTTTTTTATTTCGTCGCCCTCATTAACTGTTCTAGAAATTGATCCAATTTTTTTTATCTGGTCGCCCTCATTAACTTTTACAAAAACAGGTTCAATGTATTTTTTTTTAAATGTTTTTTTCCTCCATCCCTTATTAGATTTCTTTTTTTTTCTGATCTAAAACAGAGAAATAAAATACAGTGGCCTTAGTTTATTCCCGGGAGGTTTTGGGTGTCTGTAACCCCCTGCATATTCCCAAAATATCCCCATTGTTAGGTTGACCAAAACATTACTGGAAATAGCCTTACATTAAAGTCAATAGATTTCACAAGAAGGCACCATATAGAGCCTTCTTTTAACCATTAACTAAGGCCTACCATGGGCCACAATTATTTTGGTAAATCTGTAGGGCATGTTTTACGTCGATTTCTCAACGACTCTGACCCGATTTCTTTCAAATTTTGCACAGGTCATTTTCAAGTCAAATCCTGACACCGGTAAAAATTTGGCTCGACCATTTGACATGTAATACAATTCAAGAATTAGCGTAATGTGTCGATAGAGGGACGTCATAATTACAATTCAGTACATGTCAAATCGTCTAACTTTTGAATTAATGCAAATAATTTTACGTTTACAAAATGTCTTGAAAATCAGTTAATAATTGACGGAGTAGCCTAATTAAAGAAAAACATGCCCTACCTGTTAGTTCTGTCCTAATGTATAGCATGGGATGGATGGCGTTATCCGTAGATTGATTCGTTCTACCTGAAAAAATCAACGTTTTTCAACATGGCGGTGACTAGAGCGATCTCGGCCCTAAATCTGAAAAATGTTCATAACTTTTCAATGACTGTGCTAAAAAAAATGAGCTTAGCATGCGACCGCGTAGCTATAATGTTACTGATTCTAAAAAAACAACTATTTTCTTAGATATGACCGTCCCACGATTTTGTATGGGGTCAATCTGTGGCTGAAACCTACGCTCTGCTATTGTTACTCTGGGGACTATCCGACCCCAGGATATCGGAGCTGTGTGAACGGCCAAGATGTTTCAGCATTACACTATGGCGGTGTCAACCCTTTCCTTTCACTATAGTGTTGATTGAAGTCCCCATAGCGATTTTGGAAAATTGTGGACGGACAGACGACGAACAACGCGCCATGACAAAAGCTCATCTGACCTTTGACCGAATGAGCTAAAATGAGAGGCTGTGATTTTTTATCTTTCATTGTAGGTTATCTGAAACTGAAAGATATAAGTTTTTTCCTTCATAAAACAAAGACTTTTCTGAATATAGAACCTTCTGAATATATCTGAATTTAGGACCTTCTGAACATAGAACCTTCTGAATATAGGACCTTTTGAACAAATATTTTCTGAACATAGGACCTTCTGAACATAGGACCTTCTGAACATAGAACCTTTTGAATATAGAATCTTCTGAACATAGAACCTTTTGAACAAATATTTTCTGAACATAGAACCTTCTGAAAATAGAACCTTCTGAACATAGGGCAGTCACCTATATAAAACTTTTGTCAGATGAGTTTGTATTATATTTAAAACAATTGGCCAATATTTCACAATTCTACTGTATCTCTGGATAATCAATGGTACACGTCCAGCTCACCATACATAATTTCATTCATTGTGGAAAATGAAATGAATCGGGCTTTAGGCCACCTTTGTGCACATATAGGCTAAACTGGGCCAGGAGAACCTCCTGAGGATGGTGAGATGAATGAGATGACACTGTCCTCCAGACACAGGATTCGAAATTCGAGCCCTGGCGGTCTGAGGCCGAGCACGCTACCTCTCGGTCACGGAGGCTCCCCACAATATTGACTTCCACACGTGGATGGGGAAGAAACATATTTTGTTTCTTTAACCGCCGAGACCGGGAACCGAACTCCGAACTCTGGCGTGAAAGGTAGCGGTGCTACCCTAGGGTCCCCGCCCTCATTCATTGTGGACCGTTTTACTTTTAAAATATCTTTACAAAAATCTTTACTTACTTGTTCCATTGCTTTAGAGGGTGAAATCCCCATATTTCACAACCATATGAATGCACAGGCATCACCATTATATATTATTTATATACCATCATCATAGTATAGCATCAGAACCATCCATATTATCGAGTGTTGCAGACTTAGTGATGTAATAACAATGAAAATTACGGATAATAATTATCTATATGGCCCTCGCATAAAAACATTACAGCTTATTTTAATTCACTATATTGTTTAGCTCATACCATTTCACTCACGACCTAGTTAGTACCACATACTCGGAGTTACAATCGAAGAAAAACATTCCCGACCTCATAGAGAAAATCAGTTGACTTAGCAACTCTGAAATCCTTCATAAGACCCCACCTCGTCTGATAACAAAAGCGATGGAAACGTCCCTAATCGGCCCTAAAAAGCCAAATAATAAGATCCGAGAGCAACAGCCGTCCTGATATGTGCTAATACCTAAGTCAGATATCATGAAGGCGACAGGTGACTTGTGATTATTATACATACAAATGTAACGTTATAACAATAATAATGACACATAATCATGATAATAATTATTTATGCTAGTCACGCAAGGCAAGACACACATACAAAATATTTCAGCTTGAATATCAATTTATATTTATTATACTCAATATTTGTAACCCTAATTTGTTTAAAACAACTATAGATACATTTTGCTAGCAATTTCACCACTGTTATGTCTCTAGATGTCATAATTCGTAGGAACATATCATTTGTTGGTTGCGGTTACATGTCATTGGTCCGACACACCATTGGTCCGACACACCAATGGTCCGACACACCATTGGTCCGACACACCAATGGTCCGACACACCATTGGTCCGACACACCATCGGTCCGACACACCATTGGTCCGACACACCATTGGTCCGACACACCATTGGTCCGACAATTCATGGTAGTCCTATAAACTTGAGTTGAGTCACAAGAAAACTTGAGTTGAGTCACAAGAAAACTTGAGTTGAGTTACAAGAAAACTTGAGTTGAGTTACAAGAAAATTTCAGTTGAGTTACAAGAAAATTTACAGGGAAACTTGAGTTGAGTTACTAAAACATTTCAGTAAATTACATGAAATTTGAGTTGAGTGACAAGAAAAAATGAGTTACCGTAAACTGGGGTGACTTTGGCCCTATGAGGTGACTTTGGCCCAAATGAAAAAAAAGAGATGTTTTTTAACGTCACAATATAAATGTCTATAATGTTTTATTGATGTTGGGATATACATGTATAGGTTTCTATTTGCACCATGTCCTTTCTGATCAACTATATTGTACAGAGGTAGGCACCTCCAAGAAGGTCACCAGGTTAAAACACGTGTTCTCTAGACCTGCAAAAATTAAGCTGGGTTAGCTAATTCTGTGGACACAATGATCTACATAATATTCTATACTGAAATCTCAAGTCCTGAGCAGTCATGCTCACAATTTTTCTAAATGAACAAATATTTCAATAAATTTTGTGACCACAAAATTAAAAAAATTATAGGCGTATTTTTGGGGTGACTTTGGCCCAATATTAAAAACAAAATTGGATAGCTTTGGCTTGAAATGCTTAAGAACATTTAAATTACCTGAGATTAAAGTACTTAAATTTCACAACATTTAGGTCACATGGTTTTAAGTTCTTTTTTAGCATCTGTTTAAAATCCCTGTGCAATATTTTGGGCCAAAGTCACCCCAAGTTATTAATTTTTTGGGGGCTAAAGTCACCCCCAGCTTGGGATCACAAGCTACCCAGATTTTCAATTTCATTACTTCAGTTGGTTCAGAACATTTACCATTCCCGAAATTACCTTATTTTAAATTTCAAAACAATTACGTCAGAATGTCAAGTGTTTTTTAGCATTATATCAGTGTTTAAAATCACTGTTTAAAGTTACCGAAGCTGTAACTTATTTTCTTGGGACAAAGTCATCCCAAGTGGTGGCTGTGACTTTGACCCAGCCCTGAAAATTAAATAAAAAGTGTGAAAGAATCGTCACCTCAAATTATAAAAAAAAATACAATTAGTTTCCTTTATCTATATGGCTACATTCACTAGAAACGTAAATTAATATAAATATAAGCTCTATAGATTTAAAAAAATAAAGAAGTGGGCCAAAGTCACCCTAGTTTATTGTACAAGAAAACTTGAGTTGAGTTACAAGGAAAATTGAGTTGAGATACAAGAAATTTGAGTTGAGTGACAAGAAAACTAAGAGTTGAGTAACAAGAAAATTTAGTTGAGTAACATAAATTTGAGTTTAACATGTTGAATAACAAGAAAACTTGAGTTGAGTAACAACATGACTAAATGGAGTTGAGTGACCCCAATGGGTCTCCGTAGTTTTGTCATCAAATAAAATTACTACAAGGCTATTTTTTTACCTCCAACCCCTGTAACGCGGTCGGCCCTCTTTTACGAATTCCCATTATTAGTCCGAATTCCCCGTAAACCTCAACCTAGTAGATATATCAGTCAAAAGCCTTCGTTTATGGTTACAGGTGACCCTTTATTCCTTAGTACCTTTATTCCGAAGTACCATTAGTCCGAAATAAAATGAGCTTATAGATACACTATCAGTGACACTTTGGTCAAAATACCAGATTAAATAAACACATTGCTTAACTACCTAGCAAATACGATCTTGGCTGGTTTATTGCTTTGAATGATGTCGCCCCAACTCAGGTTGAACGTAAACCTACAATCCTACATGTATCTAATGTTTCAAGTTTGCCGGCAAGATTTGATATACATTTTGCCAATATAATATTCGCTCCAGTCCAATGCAACGCGTTTAATCCATAGCCAGGGTTTTAATGTTGTCTTCAATCATTTGTATTAGAGAAAATGCTTCCAAGTTGCGACACATTTAAGAGAGGACATGCCATATTGATAAATGTGCTAGAAATGTGTTGAAATCTTGTTCTTTATTTACATTAGGGGCGGACCGGATGATACGTGGGGGGATAATTATGATTTTTTGCTGGAAAAAAAAGTGTGTCCGGTAAATCTCAGGAAAAAATAATTTGTTTGGTTATGCAAGGGAAACTGGTTAGCCCCGGTGGTAAAACTCATAGCCTCAGTCCCCCCCCCCCCCGCCCACCCACACATGTATTATCTGGCCCGCCCTTTAACGATCGGTAAATCGATCAACAAAGTTGATTTGATGAATATGTCAAGCAAGACGAAGTAGAATAATTGATAAGTATTTGTAATTTAGTTTTGTCATTCATTGTAACAAGTATGATGAGTCATTGTTACACATTTTCTCAATTTAAATTTAATTTTAAATATGAAGTACTTGTCAAACTCTTCTCTGCTTGGTGAAATAATAGCTAAAACATCAATGAGTTCAAATGTAAAAAATATGATGAAAACAGTAGCCTAGGTTCTAAATTTCAACTTTTCTTGAAGGTTTTTTGCTGTATAGGGCCTATTAAAGTAATATAGAGAAAGGTTCTATATGATATCTATACCAGTATAGATATGGAACCTTTCTCTATTGTACTATTCAACAAATAATCTTTTAAGAACCTGACATCTGTTTACCAATGTCATTTTTAACAATGACATTTTTACCTTACATTATCTTAGTCGATACATGGAGGTCCACAGAAATACATTACAAATTAAATTTAATCTCAAATATGTAGACATATGTCACCTGGTTGAGTCATTGTAAATTGTGTTGGGCACTTGACATTCAAATAAAAAAAAATAAAGATGGTCCCAGAATCTCCCGCCATTTAAACTATGTTATATAAAAAAAGTTCAAGGTCATCTTTGTTAGATTCTGATATTTATGGTCTTCTAAGGTTTGTCGGACCAATGGTGTGTCGGACCAATGGTGTGTCGGACCAATGGTGTGTCGGACCATTGGTGTGTCGGACCAATGGTGTGTCGGACCAATGGTGTGTCGGACCAATGGTGTGTCGGACCAATGGTGTGTCGGACCAATGGTCAGTCACCGTTGGTTGCATATTGATAATTGCGCGTTCATTATTCATGGCATTACAGTGGAGAAGAAGGTGTATTTCGTCGTCAATTTCGTTTGATTCACACCTTGTGCATATTCGTTGGTTTATTGGAGTTATTGGATTATTGTATCGTCCTCTCTCTATTTTTAAATCATGTGAGCTCATTCTATATCTCGCCATTGCTTTTATGAGGTGGTTCCCCTTTATGTTGGAGGTTCCACACACAAAGATTTTTTCACTAATGAATATGTGCGTAGCTTACTTGAACTCTCGATATCTTCTCTCCACCGCTGTGTAAATATTCTAACAGTTGAATCTTTAAAGGAAAGCATGAATTTATTTGTATTGCCAATGTGCTGCGTCTCCCAAGCTTGGTCTAGCCCGGTTAGTTTAACGACAGAATACGCCAGCACCAGCTTGTGAATCCAGTGCCATCTAGCTCTAGTAGCATGCTGTAGGCATTTCTGACAGGGTGGTTCTGAGATAGGTCTAGAATTCTACATCAATATTTTACAGCTTTAAAATGTTGCCTGATAATCAATGGACCGTCCTGTATATTGTGACAACCGTCCTGTGTCACAATATATTGCAGGAGTGGGTGTTTGCTTCCTAACACCAGCGTTGATTTAATAAATTGTAGATATATTTTTTTCCAAATCATTAACACTATGTATAAGACCTGATTGTGAATCAGTACAAGTCTCCGCAAGCAACACGCCATCATCAGCAAATGATAATACAACCAACTTCATAAAGCCTATGTCAATGCCGGTTGATCCATTATTCCTCAAAGTCATTTCTAAATCATTTACATACATTGAGAAAAGAACGGATGAAAGGCTCTCGCCTTGTCGAACGCCCAATGTACAATCAAAGGATTCAGTAATAGATTTTGGTCCTCTTACTTTAGATTTAACAGTAGAATAAATAATATATATGTATAATATTGAACATTTCACCCCAAACTCCCAGTTTTAAAAGTTTATACCACAGGTTTTCACGTACTGCAAAGTCAAATGCCTTTGAATAGTTTAAAAATGCACAATAAAGTTTATTTTCATTGCTGAAAGACCAATTAATAACATTATCCAAGACAAACATGCTGCCAATGGTACCCATTTTAGAGCGGAAACCACATTGTGCTTCAATATAGACATAATTAAATTCAGCACAATGGCTGAGTCTATTAATACAAATTATTGCGAACAGTTTGGATATAACAGATAACAAAGTTATTCAGCTGTAATTTTCAACTGAATCAACAGATCATTTCTTGATCCTTCCTGGCCAGGTTTCTTGACAATATCCTTTTAAAAACATCACGTTAAATAGCCTAAGTAACAATGGAAGTAATTGATTCTTGCCATAAATTATAAACTCAAGACCTGCCGCTTTATTCAGTTTTAATTGATTTATAGCTTTGTTAATTTTATCAGTTGTCATCTCTGTATCAAACTCTTGGAATAAAATACGCAATGATTTTTTTCTTTGACAAAGTCTATAACATCAGAATTTGCAGCATAGTATTGGTCGTCGGTAGAGCTTATAACTTAAAATATTTATAGCATTGTTCATCAGCTATTTTAGGTTTCACGGCTGAGGCATTTTGCCCTTTCAACATAAGCCAATATTCACATTATCACATGTAGCTGACAGTAGCTGATCAGTTTTTAATTGGTCATAGTTCCTTCTACATCTATGGGTATGTGATATATAAACCTAATATTCTGCCATGCTTGTTGTGACTATTTAAATAAAATCAACATCAAAGAAAAACACACACTGACCGGTAATGCTAATAAAAATATGGATTGACAAAACAATCTTATTTCGACATTGGCTAAATTCATCGTCATCAAGCCAAACAAACAACATTGAAATGGTAATTCTGAAATAATTAGGATTACAATGTTCATTGTAACATGTACAGCATTCATAGTGTGTGTGATCTTAGTCTCTGGGCCAGACAGTTTAGCTTTCTGTTGTTTTAAAGCAATGTGTGACTTTGCTATTGGCAAAATGCACGTTGAAATAAACACACAGTTTATAAAACAAGCAACAATTAAAAGTAAACTGTCTTTTTTGTCACACTTTCCAAGAGAACATAAAGAATCCTGTTGTCGGGATTGCTCCACGAAAGAAAACAAACATGAGGCAGATACTAAAAACCAAACCACTAAGGATGCCCGGCCTGTCAACTTAAAAAAAACACATTGGTGCTTAAAGGGATACATAATTTGCAATGATAGAAATGTGACGAGAGCCGCTTTAAATATGATAATAAGCACAATAGAATTGTAAAGTATAAGTTTTAGAACGAAACACATAGGACTCACAGTCCAAAATAGAACGTTAACTTGAACAATATCTGCCAAAACTAAGCTAAAAAAATAAAATACAATCAACATAACTGCTACCAAGTAGTTCAACAAAATTAAAAAATAATATTTTCTTTTATTGTTTTCTAGGACAGGATTAACACTTTGAAGAAAGTGTTTATGGACAGCAACACGCCTCATCATCGTCACTAGGAACATGACTAATGTCACGATAGATACAAAATAAAAAAAATATCTGATCGAATAATTGTTAATTAGACCCATACATATTTGTGTTTTATTATTAGATGTGCATTTGATGTTTTTATTTAATATACAACACATCATTGAATCTGACACCATAACGTTAAGCTTGTTGTATAAATCTACGGAAAATGAAGTATATAGCTTAATGTAATTCGATATAGATCGCATATCAATTATATACAGCATAGATTTACTATGAGACGTGCTCATTATTATTGATTTCAATGGATTGCCTTTGATAAATAAAACATATAATTTTGTTAAAAGAAATGAAGTAGCATATTTTATTGTGGACAAATGATTAAAAGATAAATCTAAAAAAACAATTTTTCTAAATATATCAGCTCGTAAAAATGTTATTAAAATCAGCTCATTATATTTAAAATCTGCAATTAATATGAATATCTGTACATTTGTTTGGTTTGATAATATGATTTTAGACATTTGACAAAATGATGCGTTGATATAAACCAAACCGAATATATGTAGATTTTGCATATGTAGTGCGCGTTGAACACCTGTTAATGTCAAACCCTTTATGTAATTAACGGGAATGGATGATGTATCATTTAGTGAATCAACTAAGTGGCATTTCACACTATATCCAGTACATTCACAGTTATCTGGACATTTATGACAACCTATTTCGTCATCCATAGAATACAGACAGTTTACATGGTTGTCACATATCTCTTCTTTACTCACACATCGGTTCTCTCCTCGACATTTTAACAATCCTGGGCAAGATGTCAAGGGACACAATATCTCATCATCTCCTTCTTTACAATCATATTGTCCGTCACAAACATATGACATGTGAACACAGTACAACTTATCACATTTAAACATTCCTGGACAAATCACATTTTTACAAACAACAACATAATTTTGATGCCGACAACGATTAGTATTAAAATTTAAAATACACAGCTGGTTAATTTGAGAACAACGATCTCCTTGTCTAAAATGCTTGATCAAATCATTATATTGCCTTGTGTGCTTTCTTTTCTTCATTTGGATATGACTGTTGTTAGAATTCAAACATAAACGTTTTTCCTCTAAAAACAAATTAGTGACATGCGAAAAACGTACTTTGTTGTATTCACCTAACAGGGAAGTATTATTGTTTCTTGAGAAATCTATATGTTTCAATTTGTTTTCAAAACACGAACCCCGTTCATGAATGAATGTTACTTTGGAGTATATTCCATCACATATAGTATGCACTTGTATTTCAGTTATTCTTTTTGCTCCTGTTTGTAGATAAGGTAAGTTAACTGTCTGATGTGACATCTCACCTGTTTTCTTTGAACATTTTTTCTCATCACTGCCGTCAAAGCAATCTACTACTAAATCACAATTATAAAGACGCAGTATACATGTACCATCATTACACCTGAAATGGTCCTGTGTACATTCCTCAATGTATGGTTTGCTCTCTTTTTCACATATCACACCCGTGGTGTTCAGACGTTTAGAGCAGGATCTACATTTTACTCCCCAGCTTTTCGTTTCAGCTGATGACACAGGTCCCGTCATAATCTTGGAGACAAATGACCGATCTACCACACTACAAGTACTATTTATATCTGCATAAAACAGGTCCTCGTGTGATTCAAAAGATCCCACGTTTAACAATTGTGAAATCATATGAGGCAAATAATTAGATGGGTTTTCTGGAGACAAACGTTTACCAAGCAAGATATTGGGCAGAAATTCTTCTCGGATTAAATCCATGTACTTAGGCACTGCTCTGCCAAGTTGTGTCATGCCTAGTTGTATGCCACTCTTTAAAAACCGAGCTATGGCTGGTATGTAAATATCAGGAGCTAATTGAACTCTAAGTAATGAAGCATTATATTTAGAACATGCATCTTGAGCTTCATAATATGATAGAGCAGTTTCTGGTCGCAATACAGTAAAACACTTATCAGATCCACCAATCATAAACCAATCGACATCACATGTCTGATTAACTACCTCTGTCATTGACGTGGTTGCTGGTGCCAATTGAGTTTCAATATTTTGGCACACATATGAGGCTTTATATCTGTCAGCACACTGAATTGAGAACCATGGGTAAATAATTAGCTCTGTTTGAGTAACGGCAGCTGTACAATTCTTCAAATGTGATGTGTCAGGTTGCATAAGATTTATATTTACTAATTGTTTTCTTGTTGTGTTTGTGTAATAACCTTGTCTCAATGTATGTGTAGTGAGGTTCATGAGGTGATGCGTTGAAGGGTCAAACCAATAGGCTACTTGTAATGGAAATTTGGTCAACCAATGAGTGAAAGCTCCCTACAACACACAATATGAACATTTTGAGATTAGTGTCTTCCATATCATCTAATTAATCGTGGATCCGTCACTTTATGAATAACAATGCATGCAGAATACCAACATACAATAGATGATATGCTTTTTTCAACTTGTTCTCCCAGCCTTATCTTAAAAAATGACCTCCTTATAACTATGGTTCTATGATTAAAATAACTCGTTTATATTTTATGAAACATATGAATTATTTTATGTAGAGACGCGCATATTTTTAATATTCGGCACCCTTGATGATTTTTCCATTTTTTTCTATTACGAAAGAAAACATAAGACGAACACTTAGTTATCTGCAAATGTGTCACATGTAGGCGGCCGGTCATATTGATTTTAAAATGTATTTATTACATACAGATAACCATGTTGCATAAAAGTTCGCAATACTATAATGGATTGGGTAAGGGGGAGGGCTATTCCCACCAAAATTATGACCTTCCAAGGTCATTTTGATTGACACAAAGTTTAATTACGGGTAAAGATGTCGTTTTTATTGTTTTGACCACCGCAACAGACACAATGAGATACATTTAATTAATTAACACCAAAAGTCATCTTATATTATTTAAAATGTGCTAGTTTGTATACTTTTATATATAACATAAATGACATCTTAATTTCCAATGGAGAAACCCTGAGGATGGTGAGATGAATGAGATGACACTGTCCTCCAGACACAGGATTCAAAATTCGAGCCCTGGCGGTCTGAGGCCGATCACGCTACCTCTCGGTCACGGAGGCTCCCCACAATACTGAGTTTTACACGTGGATGGGGAAGAAACATTTTTGTTTCTTCCAAACCGCCGAGACCGGCAACTGAACCCCGAACTCTGGCGACTCTGATGACGGTACTGTTTTTCAAATATTATCCATTACGCACAAGTTAAGCAAGGTAATGATAAAGATATAAATATTATTTTCCTAGATTTATAGAAGGCATTTGATAAGGTATGGCACAAAGATGTTTTGTTTAAACTAGAGCTGAAAAGAATTTCTGGAAATTTACATAAGTGGATCTCATCATAACTTTATCAGCGAGTACAATGCGTTGTGCTTTATGGTCGTCATTTTGATACCCTCCGACCCTGTTGACTCTGGCGTATCAAATGGATCTATTGTAGCACTATTACTCTTTCTTGTGTCATTGGACGACATGTGTCACTAGATTATATGCTGATGATGCTTGCCTCATTGAAATTGTAAAAAGAAGTCCGGCCGTGTCATCGGCCAAGATAAACTCCGTTTTTCAATCTTTACATAACTGATCTATCCAATGGTTGTTGATATGCAATGCTTTAAAAACCATAGTACTGGCACTGGCTAGAAGGCTTAGACGTTTGCATCATCCACATCTAACTATTAATGGAGTTACACTTGAAGACGTAAACCAGCACTGTTTTAACATGGGAAAACCACAAAAAATTATATACTTGTTAAGGCAGGGAAAATTATAAACATAATGAGATGCCTGAAATATACTTTTCCTCAGAAGGCACTTGAATGTCTTTTTATTAACCGTATTAGACCCATAATAAAATATGCAGATGTAATATATTTGAATTGTCCAAAATAATTAGCAGACAGCCTTGAGCGTGTGCAGATGGATGCTGCTCGGATATGGTTGCAATTAGAAATATCATCGTTCCTTGTTCCCACTCTACATGTGTCTTCATTACCATTTTTGGAGGAAGACGCATATATTAAAAATGTACTTTTAGGATCCAAAGATATTTCACCAGAAGAAGAAAATATTCTTCTTTTCAGAGCCACACAAAATTACATTTTAAATTTTACTAGATATAGACGATATAATAATATAAAAATCACCTATAGCAATAATAAAGTATAATTTTCAATATAACATGGAGCTTTGATATGTTTTTCTTATAAAAAATAAAACTCACGCAACACGTTGCTGTTCATTAGATTAATGTTAATGATTTGTAATGTATTGTATTGTATTGTATCGTGTCGTGTCGTGTCGTGTCGTGTCGTATTGTATTGTATTGTATTGTATTGTATTGTATATACATGTTATGTATGTGTGGAGTCTAGCGCTAAATGCGCTATTTGGGCAATCTAGCTGAAATAAATATGTTTATATATAATTTACGCTTATTAGATTGGTTTGATGTAGTTATTATGAAAGAGTTTCACGGGGTATAAAGTAAGGGTGTAGACTAAACAAATCTTTTTAAGTGAATTATTTTGAAAGTTATAGCGTTTTCTTATTTTACCACATAAATTATGCTAGTTAAGTAGATTAAATGTGGTAATTATCCCAAAAAGGTCGAGCAAATTCACCATTTTAGTATTTATACCCGCCTCCCACACACATATGCTAAATAAAAGACTATTATAAACATAAAATATAGGGGTGGTTACCTGCTCAAACTGCTTGTAACAAAAAATTGCATCACAACTTTTTTAGACTGATATAATTGATATTGGCCGACTGATTAATATGTTTAAACTATTACAAGTAGCCCACATGCAATACCTGTGTAGCCCACAGGCAATACCTGTGTGTTCCTGTCCAATCCCAAGAAGATTACTTCGCCGAATTCATGATCAGCTGGAAAGTCATTTATTGTCAAGCCGAAGTATTTCACTTGTCCCGTGTACTGCAGCAGAGTCCGATTTTCAGACTCGCAGTGGCGCTGAGCTTCATTCCACGATGCTAATCTATAATTACAGAATGTGCAGAATTACAGAATAAAAGAGGTGTTTTGAATAGACTGATATACCGAACTTTGTTTTGATCTATCTAAAAAAATATTTATTTGTGAAATCATGTATTTACAATTTGTAATACTAGGGTAACACAATATTTTATATATTCCTAAATAATACTGGACACTACCGAATAATTACCTTTTATCATAGAAATGTAAGGTGGGGTGGTCATCACTTTTGTCAACTTTATGAACGATTTTATCCGAAAATAATTCTAGCTGGCAGGTCATATGCTGCTGACAGAGCTGATCTGGCTGCAGTATTTCTACCATGAATCCTCTGTGATGGCGACGTATATATGTGGTCTGTCCAACACGTGTGGTATATTCAAACACGGTTTCTCCATCTTCACTCCTTATGAATGTTTTGTATCTAAAGAATCTACATTCCACGGGACATTTGTAATAAGTGAGGTGTATTTTATGTGCATTGTTCACATGGCCTGTGTCTGGATGTATAAATCTCACATAGCTGCTTCTAGTCACTCCAGTCGGTGTGAATTGAAATGAGGCAAAACGACACTGGTACGCTAAACTTGGAATGTTATTTATTATTAATAGTCTGGCTCCTTCAACTTGCTTTTTAACACAAGTTGATACCTGGGTAATAACAGCCAGCTGTAACTTAATTAATCCAGGTGTACATTTATGTGGTAATAGTATTTTTGCACTGTCTAAATATTCAAAATGAAAGTATTGGTGAACAAAGCTGGAGAAAGGGATTTCGTTGTTGTTGACAACACTATCTGCATTGAGAGGCCAGTTAACTGATGAGATTGTCTGGACTGTAATGCGGACGTCCTGCCCTTGCTCCGGTTGATAATATTCTGGTTCACAAGAACTTAAAGTATTTAGATGTGTTATTGTTATTCCTGCAGACCCCAGAGCTGGGGGACCGAGCTTTATATAAAATGGAGATGTGTCTTCTGTTACCAGAGATGGACTCACAAACATCGTACAACCATGTAGCAAAGTAGCTTCGCCGTGTTCATATAATGGCTCGATTGGTGAGTTGGCAAACTCTGGATAATATGCCCTACAGTCTGACCTCCCAAGGAAACCGCTGAAATGACCACTTGAATATCCGGCAAACCAAACCAATATGACATTGATGGAATTACTGCCAGTATAAATGGTATAATCGTGAAGGGGCTCACAGTACCCGTACTCGTTTGTCCTATCATGAAATTGCACAAGTAATCCGCCATATTGGCACACTGAATCTGATAAATCAGTCACCATGCTAGGACCAGAAAATAAGAAGGTGTCCACAGTTAGTGTTATATAATGCTCTGTAATATAATACTCATCCATACAAATAGAATTTTTCGAAATGTGTGACTTTGCTACAATGATATTTCTGTTATCATTTGCACATAATGGAATGGTAGCTATGTTTTTGGCCGCTGTAATTTGTAATGGCAGATATGAACTTATATCGAAATCGAATAACACTATATGTATAAATGCCCAAAATGCCAATGTTTTGATTTGCCAATCAGTCGTCTGCAAATCTTTATATTCTAAAAGCTTAGGTGACAATGAACCAGGTCCATCATGAACAGTCAAATGACCATTGAAAAATGTATTTGATGTCACGTATATTTTAACATAATTATCTGGGTGTGACATTACATAATATTCATATGATAAGATGCTCATTGCAGAGTATGGCTTGGTAATGTCAAAAGATAAAAACCAGTCACTATAGATGCTCTCTACGGATGATATATCAGAAATCCAGTTAGTGTGAAAGCTGCTGTAATAGACCTGTAAGTGATAGTCTTTATATGCTCTGATCGTAAGATATATAACTAATGTATCACCTTCTGTGATCATGCTCCAGGGAATACGTGTACCACAATAAGCTTTACTTTCAAACTGTGACCTAAGCACGATGCCATGCTGATGACAGGACGTGGGATGTGCCAGGTAAAAGGTAAATTTTAAAATACTCAGATATATCTTATGTGTCGTTTTCACCTGCATTATGATATGTTCCTTGAAGGATGATATTGGTTTTTCCAGCATCCAAATAGATCCACAATATAAGCTATTTAGCAGTGGTAGGAATGCATCCTTATTCAACCCTCGGGAATATACTATCGGTTTAGTTAAAGTGCAATGCAATAGGTTATTTTTCACACATAAGAATCCATGCGTTAACATCTGTTTTACTGACAAATGTAGTGTTCTGGTAAAGCATAGGCTGTAATCATTTAGCACCAATAGCTTCTGCGGAGTGTAGCTCTCTATTGAACCTTTTAAATAACAAGAGCTCGGCGGCATCAACATGCTGCACAAAACACACCATATAAACGTCCTCATGGCTACAAGGAAATAAAATAAAAATATTCAACATAAACAAATAAAACTATTTTTCCCACTTCGCGTCTCGCTCTGTCGATGGCAAATCAACACTGATAACATCTTTGTGTTTTACAGCGTTCGGATTATCTTTTAATTAACTAACTTTATAGTATGCTGGCAAATTTCTTTCGTTTTTAATTTTTGCAATTAAACATTGACAAATATGTTTCTTTATTTTTCATTAATTATGTGAATTGTAAAAGTGTTTATTATTTTATTGTACACATGATAATCCAGCATATCTTATTCACCTAAATTCACTTCATTAATCATAACGTGATCACATATAGTTTGGTTACTTTATAAAAACACTTACGTTTTCAATCCACATCTGATTAATGTAACCAAAGGTGAATGTTAAATTGCTAAATACTGGAACTAACCCGATGAAGAGTGCGGAAAATTTCAATTGTTTTTATTAAAGATACTGGCCCAGGCTAAAATCATAAAAAAATCGGTGATTTTATTTTGGCTTCTTTATATGACCATATAATGTAAACATGTCCATAGACTAGAACTGCAAAAGTTTTTAATTTTTGTGCTGCGCATTCATCAGTTAGGCTAGATATAGAGACGAAATTCCCGTATTTCCTATTTTTGACATGATTGGCAATAATTAGAAATCAGGAATTTCGTCTCTATATCTAGCCTAACTGGTGAATGCGCAGCACAAAAATTAAAATCTATTGTTATTCTAGTCTATGGTGTTTACATCATATGGTCATATAAAGAAGCCAAAATAAAATCACCGATTTTTTGATGATTTTAGCGTGGCAAGTCCGTTTACAAGAGGTGTTTTAAAATCAAGTTTTAACATTTTCACTCATTTGAAGCTGTGTCTCGCTTAATCAGGGGGTCTGGCCGGACGAATGGATGTAAACCTAACGTAACTAGTGGCCTTGTCGTTACGAAGCTTCAGCATGCACTCGCACGGAAGCTCACAAGAGTAATGTCTCGCTGAGGTACATATATATTATTCAACATGTACACGTGTACGTTATATTCTCCCTCCATTAAAGTTGCCAGCGCGATAGTCAGAAACAAGACAATGTAATTTATTTAGTTTTTTTTTAAATTTAGAGATTTTTATTAAACTCTCTAATTGAACATAAGTTTCACATTCAGAAGGTAGTTTTTTATATAACAATAGAAAAAATTGAAAACTGTAATAGTCATGATTTGCTCTCAAAAGCTGACTATAGACCACAATAATTTGTGTCAGGTTTCAAAATCACATCATTAAATGTGGCTGACATTTTGAAACTTATCGTCCTCAGAAAATGACACACTGATGACTCTGACTCGGGGATTGCCGCCGAGCTAGCCCAGAAAGTGACTCACGTATGACTCTAAGTCAGTGATTGACGCCGAGCTAGCCCAGAAAGTGACTCACGTATGACTCTAAGTCGGGGATTGACGCCAAGTTAGCCCAGAAAGTGACTCACGTATGACTCTAAGTCAGTGATTGACGCCGAGCTAGCCCAGAAAGTGACTCACGTATGACTCTAAGTCGGGGATTGCCGCCGAGCTAGCCCAGAAAGTGACTCACACATGACTCTAAGTTGGTGATTGACGCCGAGCTAGCCCAGAAAGTGACTCTAAGTCGGGGATTGACGCCGAGCTGGCCCAGAAAGTGACTCACGTATGACTCTAAGTCGGGGATTGACGCCGAGCTAGCCCAGAAAGTGACTCACACATGACTAAGTCAGTGATTGACGCCGAGCTAGCCCAGAAAGTGACTCACGTATGACTCTAAGTCGGGGATTGACGCCGAGCTGGCCCAGAAAGTGACTCACGTATGACTCTAAGTCGGGGATTGACGCCGAGCTAGCCCGGAAAGTGACTCACGTATGACTCTAAATCGGGGATTGATGCTGAGCTAGCCCAGAAAGTGACTCACGTATGACTCTAAATCGGGGATTGATGCTGAGTTAGCCCGGAAAGTCACTCACGGATGACTCTAAATTGGGGATTGACGCCGACCTAACCCAGAAAGTGACTCATGGATGACTCTAAACTGGGGATTAACGCCGAGATAGCCTTGAAAGTGATTCACGTATGACTCTAAGTCAGTGATTGACGCCGAGCTAACCCAGAAAGTGACTCACACATGACTCCAAGTCAGTGATTGACGCCGAGCTAGCCCTGATAGTGACTCACGCATGACTCTAAATCGGTGATTGACGCCGGGCTAGCGCAGAAAGTGACTCACGCATGACTCTAAATCGGGGATTGATGCTGAGCTAGACCTGAAAGTGACTCACGTATGACTCTAAATTGGGGATTGACGCCGAGCTAGCCCAGAAAGTGACTCACACATGACTCTAAGTCAGTGATTGACGCCGAGCTAGCCCAGAAAGTGACTCACGTATGACTCTAAATCGGTGATTGACGCCGAGCTAGCGCAGAAAGTGACTCACGCATGACTCTAAATCGGGGATTGATGCTGAGCTAGACCTGAAAGTGACTCACGTATGACTCTAAATCGGTGATTGATGCTGAGCTAGACCTGAAAGTGACTCACGTATGACTCTAAATTGGGGATTGATGCTGAGCTAGCCCAGAAAGTGACCCACGGTATGTGAGTCACAGATGACTCTAAGTCGGGGATTGACGCCGAGCTAGCCTTGAAAGTGACTCACGTATGACTCTAAGTCAGCGATTGACGCCGAGCTAGCCAGGAAAGTTACTCACGGATGACTCTTAGTCGGGGATTGATAAAAGCACCAAATCTGGTACAAAGCTGCACAAATTTCTACTAATCCATACTGGAGGGAGAACTATCTCGTAGCTGTGGGTCTCGCTCCCAACTCCATCTTATTATTTCGAAAAAAACAAGTAATTATTAAAAAGAGGAGGATCCATGGGGAATGTTAGTGCCAGTTGTGTACATATCTGATGGCGGACATTTTTGTACCTGGTGGACACAACTGAACCAACAGGGCGTGTGTGGGTGTGGGGGGGGGGGGGGTTGTGTTTCACACACCCTTTTTTGCCCAATTATTATCAAAAGTGCACTAAACTGGCTTTAATATAAAAACAAAAATTAATGGGGCGGCGAATCACCCACAAAATCTGGATTCGCTCTTGAACATATCACAAACCGAATGATATATCGAGTTTAGAACATTTTTCTGAAGATCCTAAACCAATTGATCCCGTTTTCCCGAGGTGCAGAGACAGCCTGTTGTCGACCAGCCATTTATTCATGGAGTTGATTCCGTATATAATTCTGTATCAGATTAATGTCTTTATCTGTAACCAAAAGTGCCGAGTCATCTGCATAGAGTATCGATATACATGCCACAGCTGATTTCATCTCATTGACATTAATTAGATATAGTAGTGGGTCCAGAATGAATCCTTGGGGTACTCCACAGGGAACCACGCTGGGTTTCGAATATGTAGGGGAGTCCGGGGTTAATTGGAGCTAGGGGTATGGGGAAACATGGCGGGACACCCGAGAGTGAGTTCCCAAGTTCCAAAGTTCCTAAGTTCCCCAGTTCCCGGAACTTTAAGTTCCGAAGTTCCCAAGTTCCCGGAACTTCAAGTTTGAAGTTCCCGGAACTTCAAGTTCCCAAGTTAAATTGTTAATATTTAAGTTCAAATAAAAGTTGTTAAAAAAACAAATTAAAAGTTGAGTAGTCTAATTGATCAGCCAAATCCAGGTCCTTACCGTCCGGGGGAGTCCATCATCGGCCCGTGTCTAGAGTTTCACAAACAAAGTCCACAAACGCAATATATTTTTATAATGGATAGTCTATTTCGAAAAAACCCTCGACCCCCTCACCCCTCGACCCTGACCTAATGTCAGGTCAATGTTGGCTCACCGACTGCGTCTACGTTTGGTGATATATAGGCTTGTAGCAAAAAGATACGCATTGCGAGCACTTGCCCACCAAACACTGGGCATTCACCCAATGCTGTTTCAGTGTTGGGCCAGCGTCGAAGACGGTGGGCCAACAACATTGAAACAGCAATGGGTAGGCCTATGTGACTTTCCCATCATACAACTAGCCTGGATGTGTGCCTATATATTAACATCAACTTCTTTCTATAACACTGTTATTATAATGTTGGTTTAAAGCCGGGACACTATGACGCTGGTCCAGCATTGAATTAACATTGGCGTAACGTATCGTGATGGCGTGGGACATGCCCCTATATTTTTTTGGTCTGTCACAGGCAGGATGTGAAATCTGTTAGGCCTAACCCTTTATTAAGGGCTAAGCACGACTATTGTACATTTAATAGCATTGCACCCAGCAAACACGTTGAAACAATACTGTTTTAATGTTTGTCCAACGTCTGCGACGCTGGCCCAACTTTCAAACAGCAGTGTTTCAAACGTGTCGTGTTTGCTGGGTGGCCATGTGCAACCGACCACTACGGTTTACGTTGACACGGTGTTGATCTGATGGTTGGCCATCATCCCTAATACACTCCGTAGCAGTGTTTTTGCCTACACACTGCTACGGAGTGTGCTGATTCATGCCGACTGCGGGTGGCCTTCCCCGACCCCTTCCACCACCCTCCCCCTACGCCGTGTGCTGATTCATGCCGACTGCGGGTGGCCTTCCCCGACCCCTTCCACCACCCTCCCCCTACGCCGTGTGCTGATTCATGCCGACTGCGGGTGGCCTTCACCGACCCCTTCCACCACCCTCCCCCTGTATGAAATGATTACTTGTTTCATTCAAACGAAACTTCAGCTCGGGCATGATTTTCAGCGTAACGCGACAGTGTTCAAATGGGGACAGTGTACATCCCTAAGGGTGGCCAACTTAAAACCAATGTCAACTTTCAATGCTGGGTTCACAAGTGATGGGTCAGTAAAATAGACTAAAAGATTTTATATTTTTAACAGGTTTGACATTTTCAGCCCGCCGCCGAGTCGAGCCTAAAAGTAAAACCCCCTCGACCCCCTCAACCCTCTCGACCCACGACCCTCGACCCACGACCCTCGACTTATTTTTTAAAACGTTTTGGTTTGTTTATAATATACCGGTAATAATAACTTTTGTATAATAATGACATTCGGGAAACTTATACAGGCCTACTGTGATGCTAACCTGGCTATCAATAATGTTGGCTAGCCGTCTTTTACGCTGGTCCAGCATTCACCCGACGTTGGTTTAATGTCTGTCTCTTGTTTATATTACTGGTTGGCCGCCGATTGGCGCGATAATACATGTAGGCCAGGCTACAGCTGGGAAAACACAATTTATTCTTGGTTCACTTTTCACGAGGCTTGCCCAACTTTTAACCCAAGCATGCCTTTTGCTTTTTCGTGCATAAAAAAACACTTGCCACCTTCACCAGTCATATGGCATACCACTCACCAGCTTCATTCAGTCACACACATTGGCACCCGCATCGCAAGAAAGCGGTGGGCCATCGTTTGGCCAGCATTAAACCAACATTGGCTCAATGCTTCGTCCTGGCTGTGCTTAGATATCACTGGACTGGAACAATGTTGGGCCAGCGTAAGACAGTGGTGGGACGCAGATGGCAGTCTAACGCCTTATCAAGTCCCCTCATATATTACAACAATCATCCTGCATTTTAACTGGTTTTAATTGTTGCTGTAAACGATTTTAAATTGGCCTTGAGTCATTCTGGCAGTTGTTCACGTAAGACCAACATCATCTAATTGTTCTACGTATTTTTTTGTCAACAATATCTATTTAAATCAGTGAATTTTAAAGGATTTAATATGACACCCACAGAGAGATTGAAAAACTCTCTCTAAATCACACCTTTTCGTTGCTGGTTCTTTTTTTTGGCCAGAAAAAAATTAATTAACTGATTGAATCTTTCATGTAGTCTAGAATTTAAGGCGTGCCCTCATGCCGCTCGGTGCGACCGCCGGTTATCGGCAAAAAAAAGAACCAAGATATTGGAGAGGTGGTAAACACTAGGTTCAATAAATATCCGGTCATGATCTTACAGCTGTTATATCACTTTAAAACCATTTTAATGGATTATAGATGGCTTGAAGTTGTCGTACACAGATTTAATTTGAGCGTGTCATACTACACTGACTGCACTGTGATATTAATAGGCCTATCTCCTCATGTTCAGCGGCCGGCAAACCCTCACACCAGTCACATGTAGGCCTAGATACGGGGATAATGGGAACCGCTCGCTTTTCCGAAGGTCCATTGTTCCGAAGGTCCGTTGTTCCGAAGGTCCGATGTTCCGAAGGTCCGTTGTTCCGAAGGTTCATTGCTCCGAAGGTTCATTGCTCCGAAGGTTCGTTACTCCGAAATTAAGGTTCATTGTTCCGAAAACAAGGTTCAATATTCCGAAAAAAGACAGAATTTACATGGAAAATAATTGTGTTTTGTGGTTTTTAATCTGCGAAATTCTTTAATGTTTTTAGATCTGCATAAAAGGTCGAGGGCGGATCCAAGATACAATTTTATAGGGAGAGCAGTGGCCTGGGACCCGGCGGTACAACCCCAGTACAAATTGGCTAGATAGGTGGGGCTCTAAGCAGGTTTTTTGGGAGCAAATAACATGTTATAAGCTCGACATTTCGACCTGATTGCTTAGAAAAAAAGAAAAGGCTGACAAAACTGGACGGTGACACCCTTTTAGTCAGAAGGCCCGTTAGTCAGAAGGCTCATTAGTCAGAACGCCCATTAGTCAGAAGGATCGCTATAGTCAGAAGGCCCATTAGTCAGAAACTCAGTTAGGCTTTTTGGTCAGAAGGCCCGTTAGTTAGAAGGTCCGTTAGCCAGAAGGCCCGTTAGTCAGAATTTTATCATTGGACAATGCTAGGTGACGCTCCAATGGACATCTGGAGGGGGGGTATATTATTTTGAATAAAACGTTTGTCGTCCAGCTATTGATAAAGAATTGTTGCATAAAATAATTATTAAAAGATACTTTAAAAATTCTGATAGAGTGTAGCTACGTGTTTTTCAAAAATTCAGTAATTTAATAATATTAATAGCCATGAAAATAATAATGTGAAAAATGTAATAATGTTTTCTTATAAAGTTAACAGGTCGATATGATCTTGAACTTGAAAAATAGTTTCACTGGCGGTGCGTAGTTCGTACATTTGATGATTAGTTGATTACTTGGTTCGGTTATTTTCAGCAATGAGTGTTCTTTAACATTTTCAGACCTACATTAGGATTACTATCTCACAGGTCTTATACTTGTTTGCATAAATAAACTTTACAGAAATAGACACGAAAAGTGCGTCATGAGAAACCACATAAACTTTCTCAATTCGTGTTGAGTTTGTAGGCATCGGTTTAATTTATGTCAATCGTTGAAAAATGTATAATTTTGCTCAGAATAAATAATAAGCTGCTAGTCCAAATATTATGTTGGCTATAGCATTGTTTGTTGATTCTTTGGTGTAACGTAGTATATATATTATTACCGTGCTAATTAAGAACAATTGAATCTCATTAAATATTAGCAGTATCTCGACACATTTCTCTCAGCAAGATTCTAAATTCAGGTACTGGCGTTTGAAGCAGTATGTTGGTCATCTTGCTAGTTCATATATACATTGTTCCAAACTGTTCAAAGACATGGAGTACACATTGCTGCCTACTATATGCAATTATTATTATTCTCCTCTTCATCCTCCTTTTCATCATCATCCTCCTATTTTAATATTATTATTATTCAACAATTCGATGTAAACGTCAATATTGATCTAATATTCCTAATTTCTTCTAAACATTTTCTGATAGAACACTGTTTACCGTGGCATAAGTTCAAATTTGCAAATCCAAGATGGCCACCCCAGTTCTTCCTTGGAGTAAACGCATCTAAGCAGAAAATCGACTGCTATTAAGGCGGCTTGGTAATAAATACTTGATCCGATTATTATGGGTATTTTTCATTCATTTGAAGCTGGAATTTAACATTTTTACGTCAGGTTTACATTAGGTTAAAAAATATAATGAATAGCCTATTATTTACCCCTAGGCACAAGTGAATAAATAAATAAAAATAATTTGTCATAGGGTTGTCCACAAATGAGATGATTCCGATGAGGTGATTATAATTCTTATTTTCTGACTAAAGGGCCTTCTGACAAACGGGCCTTCTGACTAATAATCCTTACTTATTTTCTGACAAACGGGCCTTCTGACTTATCATCCTTAATGATTTTCTGACTAACGGGCTTTCTGACTAACGGGCCTTCTGACTAGTGGGCCTTCTGACTAACGGGCCTTCTGACTATGTTGACTTGATAAATTGTGGCCTATAAGAAATGGAGTTCGTAAGCATGGTCAGCAGCATCATATTTAGCGAATAGATCACTTTCATGAAAGAGTCAAAGCTCACATACATGTAATCTGGTAACTCAATATATCTTTTATCATTTTATTCCAATTTTCTTTTTTCAACATAAATAGTGTGTGATATGGTGAATGAAACAAAAATGAAGTAATATAAATATATAAATATATATATATATATATATATATATATATATAATATATCATGTCAACTAGTTCAAATTTGCATAATTACTATATAAAATCATATCTAGCTTAGATAGAAGCGGGGCCACATTTTATTTATAATACTCACAAAAAACACACGTTTTTATCGCCTATTTTTTAAAGAGTTGAATATTATTATTACACTGATTAGGCATATTGGTAATATTTTTATGCTTAAGAAGATAAATCGTTATTGATCACAGTTTTGACATATTTGATCCCGTTGTGCGCCTCACTAATACAGATAAAGATGCCTAATACAATATTAAGATGTATTATACAATACCATGTATGTGGCAAAGAAAAAGGGATGGAGAAGTCATCTGCATTTTGGTGATCATGTGGTCAGCTGCTTCACCACAGCCGAGACATGCACATAATAAGAAGAACATTGTACTACAATAATGTTTTTGTGCTGTTGTAATTGGTGAATAAAAATATGTTAATACCAAATAACACAGAGGATTGAATAAATCACTGAACCTAAAAAAAATAAAATAATACTTAAAATTTAAAAGTGTTGTATATGTAGACCTGGTGGGATATTATGTATATGATGTCGTCTATGCATAGCTACATATTGTATATTGGATAAAAGAACAGTTTTATCATGTGTAGTTTATGTAATATGAATTGGTCTCATTTTTGTAACAATAGGTTTTTGATTTGTTCATCAAAGTTGAGAATATGTTGGAAGCCTTTAGTTAATGATGTGTACCTTTTTACATGTTTCAGTTCGAAAACCATCTAAATAAAGTAAAACTGGTACAACACAGATAAAATATTTTTCTCGCACTAATATTAGCTCGGTACGAGCCAATAATCCACCTGCTATGTGATAGTATCCAATTTAATTTGCTAATGATAAATGATATATAATTCACATTGTGCTGCTAGTCAATAATTATCATAATATGTGTTACCCCATTGACACGAAATGACACAGCTTTCATTGATTGTTAGTTGATTTGAGAATGATATAACGTACACATTAAACATGGTAAAACAAAACCACGAATTATGTCACTCTGTAGCTCTAACTGGGTTTAAAAAGCGTCTGCAACGATTGGTATAAGTTTACAATGTGTCTGATAGTGATGTTAGCTGAAGTATTCGGCAACCACAAAGTGACATATCCAGTACGCGCTGCTGTCAAGTATGAATACTTTATACTTGACATGATGATACATGGGGATACATTAGCAATTTATAATATATTTTGATTTTTATAATAATTATAATTAAGTCAGCTAGATCTATGCGTTTGCATTTTTTAGTGATGATTCTCAAATGACTTGGATCATTGTTAACATCTGAGTTCAATATGTGTATTTATTGAGCTTATCATGTTAAAAATATCATAATATTTTTATAGTCATAGCAAAATGTTTCTTCTCCATACTTTCGTAAAACTAAATATTGGGGGTAACCTCCGTGACTGAGAGGTAGCGTGCTCGACCTCAAGACTGCCAGGGTGCGAATCCTGTGTCTGGATAACAGTGTCATCTGATTCATCTCGTGAACCATCTCCTGGCCCAGTTTATCCTGTATGTGCACAAAAGTGGCCCGTCCGAAAGCCCTAATCATTTCATGGCAAATTAACATTTTCCTGTCTGAGAGATGTGAGATTTCGGAATACTGAACCTTCGGAATAATAAACCTTCGGAGCAATGAACCTCTATTTCGGATGAATGACCCTTCGGAACAATGAACCTCTATTTCGGAACAATGAACCTTCGGAACAATGAACCTTCGGAGCAATGAACCCCTATTTCGGATAAATGACCCTTCGGACCAATAAACCTTCGGCACAATAAACCTTTTTTTCGGAACAATGGACCTTCGGAAGAATGAACCTTCGGAACAATGAACCTTCGGAAAAATGGACCTTCGGAAAAGCGGACTGTAACCGGACAGATAATGGTGACAATTCAAATAACAGAGGAGGTATTGTGCAAGTCATGTGCCAGTTGTAAGACACTGGTGCTGAAGAAAAGAATGCGTGAAACAGAAAAACAATCTGTGGTAAAAACAAATACCCCTCTGCAGATTATCAAAAAAAGACTTGAAAACTCTGCAAAGCTTTTACGGATGGAGAAGAATGCAGCTGTTAGACAATTAGATTAGATGAGGAAAGTATGGACAATTAGATTGTATGAGGAAAGTCTGGAGGTCAGTGATAATGTGCATGAGCTGATTTTGATGAGTATTTTGTGAAATTATTTTTTGGGCGCAACATAAGAAAGCATTTGAGAGGGAGCTGGGAGGTTTGTGGCATCATCCTAGGATGGTGCGTCTAGCAATTCTTTTGCACAGCTCAAGTCCCGCCGCATACCGTGCCCTACGAGAAATCGGAATAGTGATGCTGCGATGCGAATCTACCCTGAGGGACTACACCAACATCCTTCATCCCCGGACAGGGTTTCGACTCGACATATTCAAAGAACTTGGCAATTATATATGGCAAGTTGGCACCAATAAAAGGTGGGTGTGCCTGATGCGATTTCAATTAAGGCTGATTTGGTATATATGACAAAATGAGTATTGATTTAGTTAGATTTGTAGACCGAGAATGGTGGTCAGAAAAAAACTACACCAAATAACCACGTTGCCAGCCATTTGTTTGGTGTTTATGGTAGTGGGGTTGACAAAAATTATAAAGATGAGCCACTAACATAATGGTATCTTGCATAAAGTTAAGATTAATCTTAAACAGTGTCCCACTAACGCCATCCTAACTTCATAGCTAGTGGTTGATCTCATCTTAAATTTAAAGGAATGGAGTTATAAGGGTTGATCTAGGCTTAGTCGTGTAGATTATGTAAATACCTAAAAATTTTCAAGTGCATTACAATATCAATTTTACAGCGTTATTGACAAAAAAAGACTTTGAAATCGTAATATTGGTTGAAGGGACTGGCTCAGTCTAAAATCATAAAAAAATAGCCAAATAAATAAGCAGAGTCAGTCCCTTTAATACTGATATGTCAGTGGAAATTGCCATTTTCTCGATTCTTGGGCGAGACATTGCGAGATTTTGACGTCACATACGGTGGAGACTTGGGAATTCACCATCATATTATATAGAAATGTTGCACCTTTTGGATTACGTGTTTATATTGTTTTAATTATTAATGCTACGGGGGGGGGGGAAGGGTGTCACCTCCGCGTGGTCCCCCCTGGGCAACTTCTTAGAAGGCCAAGCACACCCAAACCTTTCATCAAACCAGGTTTTTCTATTTTTTTGACGTGAAGTTTTTTGTGTTTGCTTTCCGGTGGTAAGTAAGTAAGTAAGTAAAATGCTTTACTTCACTTTTCGGCCAGTATGGCCATTTAAGAGAAAATTCCAGATATTACAATATCCCATATTGTATAGTTAAAGTAGTAAAGAAAAGACAAAGCCAATAAAAGCATGATCGTACTAAAATATTCAGTTTAAAATGTTTGATATGATAAGATGACGATGCTCCTGGCACCTATATATAACGAGTCTGATGACATGTTGTAGCGCCTGCACTATAACACAGTTTAATGAGTATAAAAATATCAGTATAAATAATGTAAAATATGAAGTGATTATAAAATGAACGACTTATCAAGTCACTATATCTCCATGAAATTGGAGTGATTGTGTAAAAAGTCTATGTCTAATAATTAAAACATGTAATATAGGTTACATTCCCGAAGGAACTGAATAATAAAACCAGCAGGGGTGTCCCTGAATAACTCAAATAAGGAATTAAATGCAAAATACTTCCTTCTGATGTGCGCATATTTCGCACAACTGAGAAGGACATGTCTTACAGTAAGACGAGTATTGCAGCACATAGGTCGCAATTCTCCTCTCAATAAATAGCCGTTTGTGAAATAGGCATGGCCAATTCTGGCCCTGCATAAGACAATGTCATCTCTTCGGCGTTCCATTGGTGTAAAAGATCGCTTAATGATTGGTTGTACCTCGAACAATTTGCTGGTGACATTGATGTTCCATTCACCTTGCAAAATGTCATCAAGGTAGACAGAGATGTTATACTTGAAATCAGTATATGGTATATAATAAAACTGTTTTGTCTTATCCAGGGCAGCCTTGGCCAAAACATCAGCCCGTTCATTACCCTGTATTCCAATATGGCTGGGTACCCAGCAGAAAACAATGTCCTTGTGCCCAGACAAGTAGTGACACATATGCAAAATATTGGAAACAATTGGGTTGTTGAGTTTTTGACTCTTAAGAGCCTGCAATGAAGATAGCGAGTCTGTGATGATCATGAACTCCTCGTCACTACTATCCCAGATGTATTCTATGGCAGCTTCAATAGCTAACAGCTCTGCTGTGCAAATTGAAGCCTCATCGTTAATGCGGCAGCTAAATTCATGACCATCACAGACAAAGGACATAGCTGTCCTCTTGTCTTCCTTTGATCCGTCAGTATACACCTTCCGGTGCCTCGGATATCTACAAAATAACTCAAGCAACATGCTCTGGAAGACAAGGGGACAGGTGTCTCCTTTCCTGAGATCTGAGAGGTTAAAAAGTATATTAGGCTGCTGGAGAAGCCAGGGTGGACATTCTGGTGGGCGCACAACGCTAATTGCGTCGAGCTCCACCTCCATGTCCTCCAGATGGGGTTGAAGCCTTATACCCAAAGTAGGTATAGTCCCTGGCTTGTTATTAAACAGTCTCTTGTACTCTGGGTTGACAACACACGAGTATGCCGGGTTCTCAGGATTTGCTTTCATCTTCATATAGTATTGCAGGCTCAGCTTCAACCGGCGAGTCTCTAAAGAGGGCTCACCGGTCTCCACCTGAAGACTTTCGATTGGTGATGTTCGAAATGCCCCTGAGCATAATCTCAAACCTTGGTTCGCGATTGGATCAAGTACTGCTAAGTACGATCGTCTCGCTGAACCATAAACAATACAACCATAATCCAGTTTGGATCTGATGTGAGACCGGTAAATCCTCAGTAAGGTTGTCCGGTCACCACCCCAATCCTTGCTGGATATAACTCGTAGTAATTGTAATGCTTTCCTACACTTATCTTTCATATATTTGATGTGTGAAATAAAACTGAGCTTCTTGTCGAAAAACAGACCAAGAAATTTGACCTGCTCTTCAACAGGAAGCTGTTGTCCATATAGTTTGAGATTAGGCTCAGGCTGTAAGCCATTTTTTTTACAAAAATGTACACATAAAGTTTTTGTGGGAGAAAATTTAAAGCCGTTCTCATCCGCACAAGTCACCAACTTATCGAGGCAACCTTGCAGGCGCCGCTCAATTATTGCCATATTGCTTGACTGGCAGTAAACAGCCAGATCATCAACATATAATGATTTTTCAATATCGTCTGGTAAAGCATCAATTATACTGTTTATTTTAACGGTAAATAGAGTTGGTGAAAGGATACTACCTTGTGGGACACCCTCCTCCTGTGGATTTAGTGAAGAGTGGGTGTTGTCTAAGCGGACTTTAAATTTTCTCCCCTTTAAAAAATTGTCAATGAATAAGGGTAATCTACCCTTCAGGCCCATTTCATGGAGATCTTTCATGATACCACCCTTCCATGTGGTATCATAGGCCTTTTCTAAATCAAAAAATACTCCAACTGTATGTTGATTTTTAACAAAACCTTGACGGATATAAGTCTCTAGTCTGACCAAATGGTCTGTGGTGCTCTTTCCTTTTTGAAAACCACATTGATATTTAGTTATTATGTTATTGTCTTGTAAAAACCATGTGAGACGATGATTGATCATGCGCTCCATGATTTTGCAAAGACAACTTGTCAATGCTATTGGCCTATAATTATTGAGATCTGTTCGATCTTTTCCAGGTTTAGGGATCGGGATCACTGTTGCTTCTCTCCATCCATCTGGGAAATCCTGAGATTGCCACAGATCATTCAAGAGTAGAAGCAACAGATCAAGTGATACATCAGGCAAATGTTTCAGAAACTGGTAGTGAATTTCATCAGGGCCAGTTGCCGAATCAGTTGCCTGAGCGATAGATTTAATTAATTCTCGTTTAGAGAAATCAACATTGTACTTTTCGTCATTATCTGACTCAAAGTCCAATGTGTTCTCCTTCTCCTTGTCTTTCCGGTGGTACTGAGGTTGTTATGTTTATTTTCGAATAGTTTTTAGTTCAAATTCTTTGTGTATTCTCTATATATTCATATTTATATATTTTATATATTTTTTCATTGTACTTGTGGTGCCTTACAGTGCTCTCACGGATTATGATCGCTCTGTCGTGCTAGTTCTCGATGACAGACCCGATCCCCAGCTGTGGGGGCATTGTAGGTCTACTCATAATTCCTCTATGATTTGGTTTTTGTGTTGGCAGTGGTTTCTCTTTGGCATCCTGGCGATGGACGGGATGGCCGAAAGAAATCATTGCCATATAATTATTTTTTCACTTTATTGTTATAAAGGTTTCTCTGTGGCATCCTGGCGGATAATGCAGCATGTCATTGCCGTACAATTAGCCCGTGGTGACTTACAGTGTCCTCACGGTTTGTGATCGCTCTGTGATATCCTCCAATATCACAGACCTTATTACCAACTGTGGGGGCACTGTAAGTCTTTAATTTTTGAGAATTTTTTGTGGTTTCATGATTTATCTGGCCATATTGGCCGAAAAGTGAAGTAAAAGAAGACATTTACTTACTTACTTAATGGTTTCTCTGTTCCTTGTTTATGTCATTCATATTTATGTCTAAGAGGGTTTATTTTTTTTGATTATAGTATATAGTATTATAGTATATATTATATATTTGTTTTGACAATGACACTGTTTTGACTTAGACTTGTAGTTTTTACACAATCATTCCAATTTCATGGAGATATAGTGACTTGAAAAGTCGTTCATTTTAAATTCACTTCATTTTTTACATTATTTATACTGATATTTTTATACCCATTAAACTGTGTTGTAGTGCAGGCGCTTCAACATGTCATCAGACTCGTTACATATAGTAGTAGTAAATCATTGCTTTACGTCACTTTTCGGCACAAAAGGGCTTTTAAGTGACATTATAATACGATAAAAACGTTGTAGTCAAGTGATGAGATGAATGATGTACAGATGATGATGTGAGGGTGGGGGTGATAGGGCATGGTAGGTTATTGAGAGCGCTTTCCTTCGCTCGCCCGATAAGGGGTTCCGGGCATGTCTAGGGGATATATCCCCAGACGGTCGGAGACTTGAGTTTCGCTGTACAATTTAATGATGAAACTCTGGCATTTCGCGCAGCTCCGCTATCCTCGGGTCGGATAGTCCCCAGAGTAACAATAGGAAGGATCACGCCCTCTGGGTAACTCCATTCATCCCACGTGAGAGACCTAATGTCAAACACGCTATTGCCGGTTTTTTAAGGCTACCACATGCGGGTGCTGCATTGGCTCCGCTGTTGAGCGGAGGAACCAGGGTACACCACTGGCAATCCGCCCGAAGATTATAGCCAGATACGAGGAGGCTGCAGCTGCCCTTGGATGATTGCTGTAGACTAGTGCTTCCGTACAATGCCGTACACAGCATCCAACAGACGAAACAGATCCCTAATGACCCTCCCCAGATGGGGGCAAAAAGTACTACTACTAGCAATCATCCCAGTACCCCTCGTTACATATAGGTGCCAGGAGCATCGTCATCTTATCATATCAAACACTTTAAATTGAATATTTTAGTACGAACATGCTTTTATTAGCTTTGTCTTTCCTTTACTACTTTAACTATACAATATGGGATATTGTAATACCTGGAATTTTCACTTAAATGGCCATACTGGCCAAAAAGTGAAGTAAAGCAAATATTTTACTTACTTACTATTAATGCTACATTTTATACTTATGTGCATTTTAATAATGGCGGTGTGCTGTTGTCGAGTGTGCTCTTGTTTAAATTTGTATTTCAACCATACACATATTTTACTACCATAACCAAACTAATGTCGTGATAATGTCCCTTTATCCTTTTCACTACAGGCAGTAATGTCCCCCCCCCCCCAGTACTGGGCCCATATCTATGATGTAATATAATTAGGCCGTCGTGCAGTGTACACCATTTATGCCGTCGTGGCAACGGCCCACATACTGAAAGGGTTAAATATTATTCGAGAAATACTGTAATAGCAGTGAACTAGTCTACATAACAATATTTTAATTTTATTATAAATGTTTTTTTTGTCATTTTTTATTCAAAATAAATATGCAATTTATTTGCCAATAGTTTTTAAATAAAATTAGGTTGATAAATTAAGAGGAACATAAACTTTTGCTTTTCATTATTAAAATATGTTTGTAGAGGTTATTAGGAACAATGGCACTTCATGCTGGCTGAATTCCATTTTACTAGCTTCGACAGCATATGTCAATCTTGAAGGTAATTATTATTTCTACATTACTATAAATATTTATTCTATGTAAAGGTTGTCTAAAGCTATTTCAACTTCGACAGCATATGTCAATCTTGAAGGTAATTATTATTTCTACATTACTATAAATATTTATTCTATGTAAAGGTTGTCTAAAGCTATTTCAACAGAGTCAATATATTATCAATAGTAAAAGCTTACACTCTTATTATTCGTAACTTAAAAAGTATTAGCTATGATATTTGTTATGGTGGAATTTAATGAAATATTTTTTTATTTTTTTTAAATTACTATAATTATTGTTTAATAATTTTCATTTATCTTTTAACTTTCACATTTGTGATTTTAAAAATATCATTTCTAGTGGCTCAATTTACTTGTTTTCTCCTACTATACTCATGTACATGATTTCTGTTTAATAATATGGCAATAACTTAAAATTCATAGATAAAATGTGATTACCTACATGTGCAAGACTTAAATGGAATGTATGGAAATTAGAAGGATTTGGCATATTTGGTTCAGTGCAAACGTTTTGTCAAGTCGAAAGACACCAACTCTGAGGATCAGTTCAAGCTATGCCTTGAGTTTTGTCAGACGACTACAATCTAGTTGTAGGACTATTTGATAGTAGTAGTAGTAAATCATTGCTTTACGTCACTTCTCGGCACAAATGGTCTTTTAAGTGACATTGTAATACGATAAAAACGTTGTAGTCAATTGATGAGATGAAATGATGACAGATGATGATGTGAGGGTGGGGGTGATAGGGCATGGTGGGTTATTGAGAGCGTTTTCCTTCACTCGCCCGATAAGGGGTTCTGGGCATGTCTAGGGGATCTACCCCCAGAGGACTATTTGATATGAAGTATTTTTACTTCATATTGGCATGGACATAGCAGTGGCTGACATTTTTAGGCCTCAGCTAAATTTTGTGCTAATACCTATTGTCGGCACGCGGTTCCTCCATTAGTCTGTCACTTTTCAGACTACAAGTTATACAAAATATATTTTCTCTGATATTTTTTGAATTTTTTAAAAGTTATTTTTTTTTCAAAAGAATTTTGCTTGTGCCCGATGATAATAAGCTGAGGCTTATATCCGTCGCTGACGTGCCTTGTTAATTACACTAAATGTTTCATACAGGGCTCCCACAGACCTCCACCACCACATCTGTCCGATCTAAAGCAGAACCGGGTGTCCCCGAGTTTTTTTTACTTTTTGCATGTAAAATATTTTACAGCAATAGGTATCAGTGTCATTGTGTGTCAAAATTTCAGGTAATTAAAAAAAAATTTCTCAAAAGAAATATGAAACTTCCATGACTTTTCTATGACTTTTTGCCAAATTTGCATTCCCCATGACTTTTGCAGGCCTGGAACTATTTTTTCATTTTCCATGGTTTTCCATGATTTTCAATGACCGTGGGAACCCTGTCAAATCTTCAGAACAAAATGTCTCATTAAGAGTATTACAACTATCTTTATCGTTAATTTGTATTTCTATGTAGATTTAGTCAGAGATAGTCCTCTGGCTGCTAAATTGAAATTATCTTTGATTTCACTGAGGAATTCTGTGGCTGTGTACGATGGTAAGAACTATTGGTATGTTTTTTATTATTTTAACAACGCATGTTATGTTAATGATTCTTTTTTTTTTATTTCATGACATTATGATTATCTGTGAGTATGTTTTCTTAAACCACATCATTCTGTCCCGAATTGCCATCTTGACCTATTCAGAAGCATGCTTTTATCAAGTGTTTGTTTAAATGCTACCTTGTATATTGCATGTACCCGGTAATCTATCTGTTGACAGGGAACAACATGCAATCTAAAAAATGACGTATTTTATGTAATTTCAGTTTTTTATATCTGAAATATTTGATATAAATGCAAAGGAGCAACACGATGCAACCGAGCTCCTCTGCAAAATAATGGACCAACTAGCAGAGGACGGGAGTGTCGAATGTGTTGACAATACGGAAATGCGGGAGTTGTATGTAGGTTTGTTTCATCTTTAATAGAGCAGCACTGACTGATTATAGACTGCATTTTGATGCTATTGTACTTTGCCCTAGATATTGATTCATAACTTTGGCATAATGTATAATTCATAAGTGTATTCAATTGAAATATATTGCGTAACGTCATGAAAACTGAGCAAGGTAGCTTTACCATTTCTGACTCATCTACACAAAATGAGTCACAAGCTCAGAAAATGATAAATTTCCTTGATAATAGCTGACAATAACAAATGTTGTTCTTTGTCAAATATTACAAGTTTAATGCTTGTGTACTAGGTTTCGTATATGTACAGATTTTGTATTGCAAGGGTAACATTCACCGACATATATAAAATTATTAATTGTATATTATATGTGCTCGGACAAAACACTTACTTTTGCTCTTTCAAAAGCATATGTTGCAGGAGACTGTAGAGGTGCAAGCAACAACCATGCTACTTTTGCCGATACCTGCTTGGGCACAGTCAGTAGAGCAGTGTATGGCTGCATACTCATTCAGAAGTAAGAAGTAAAATATCTTTTTTTCGTCATTTTTCGGCCAGTATGGCCATTTAAATGACAATTCAGACTAAAATAATAATATGATATCTTGAATAGTAAAAGTGATAAAGTAAGAAGACCAAACTGATAATAGTATGTCCGCACTAAGGCATTAAGATAAAAACGATTGATATTAACATGATAGTGCCTATATGGCACATATATGTAGCGAGTTTTGTATTGAGTATATATACATTCTAAAAACCTGACACAGCGCCAGCGCCGATACACAATATAAATTAACACAGAAAGATGACAAAAATAATTATAATTGAAAGTCACAAAACAGTGTCTTCGTCAAAACAAATATATATATAATAAGAGAAATAAATCAAGCTTAATATATTTGTACACAAATATTTTGAGAATAGGACCAATGCCGGTTCAGTGCCAATCATATCCGAAGTGTGAGAGTAAAATTGTGGTTCAACATAATCTGAGGCCATTGAAGCTGCCATCGAACACTTAATCCGGATGATGATCAGCACCAAACCAGCACTGTACCCAATCGAATAGTAAGTAAGTAAAATGTCTTCTTTACTTAACTTTTCGGCCATTATTAGTGAAAATTCCAAGTATTACAATATCTTAGATTGTATAATAAAAGTGGTAAAGAGAAGATCAATCTAAATAACTGCATGTTCGTACTAAAATATTCATTTTAAAAGGCTTGATATGATAATATGATGATGCTTCTGGCACCTATATGTAACGAGTCTGATGACATGTTGTGGCGCCTGCACTACAACACAGTTTAATGAGTATAAAAATGTCAGCATAAATAATATAAAATATGAAGTGATTATAAAATGAATGACTTATCAAGTCACTATATCTCCATGAAGTCTTAATAATGTATGTATGTACACATTATAAACTGACATAAATATAAATGACATAAACAATGAACAGAGAAACCATTAAGTAAGTAAAATGTCTTCTTTACTTCACTTTTCGGCCAGTATGGCCAGAGAAATCATTAAACTTCAAAAAAATTCTCAAAAATTAAAGACTTACAGTGCCCCCACAGTTGGTAATAAGGTCTGTGATATTGAAGAGCACCATAGAGCGATCGCAAACCGTGAGGACACTGTAAGTCACCACAGGCTAATTGTATGGCAATGGCTTTTCTCTGACATGCTGCATTATCCGCCAGGATGCCAGAGAGAAACCATTAAAACAATGAAATGAAAAACTAATTATATGACAATGGTTTCTTTCGGACATCCCGTCCAGCACCAGGATGCCAAAGATAAACCACTGCACGATTTCAACCAATGACCACTATAATTTCGACAGCAATGCAGAAAACTATTGGAAAATAACATATTAACCTTGGTGAAAAACAACGAACTATTGGAAAGTAAACATAAAAAACACACAAGAAAGAAACTTTTACGACACAAATTGATCTGAACTTAAACATTAGAAAGTGAAGTAGAATAACAAAAACCGTCCACACATGAGAAAAAGTTCACAAATAGAATGATGCAGAAATCCATGAATCCATAAAATACGTCCGTCTGGGTGTACTTGGCCTTCTAAGAAGTTGCCCAGGGGGGGGGGGGGGACGACGACGTGGAGGTGACACCCATCCCCCCTACTCATTCAGAAATGTTATGGACAATGTGTTAGTATACCAATTATTTTTACATTTCGGTAATTATAAATATTTAATTTATGAAAAGAAATAGTTATGTTTGATCGAATTGGTGAGTTTCTTTTGAGGTCTTTTATTTTTTATCCCCCTTGTCGCCTCAAATCCGTCGATATTTGATTTCGGAGCAGATCTGTGAGAACTATTCTGGGATATCATAATATACACACACATAACTGAGGGGATGTTGATGTGCGTTTTGCGAGGTTTTACCTTTCACCTACTGTTTGACCTACATATCTGGGGTCAAAGTAGATTTTTAAATATTGTTGATAAATTCTGCAAAAACGTTGCCAAATAGCTAAAACCTTTTTATAAAACAAAATAAGCGTTTGCAGGTAGTTATGTCCAACCAGCGCAATGGTTTAGCGTGTATTTCTCACTTCAAACCTGGCAGTCGACCAAAATGGACGCGACGCTCTGAGGAGCGCCTAGTTGGCTAATATGGTCTGATCTCATTCCTCGCCGTGAGCTATGCATAGCAATGTTGATTTACAATAAAGTGAACAAATGGATTTCATATAGTTATCATATTTGATTTTACGGTCGACCCGGCGGGTACAAGACTTAGAACAGGATTGAGGTTGGATTCTGACCGTCCACGCCAACAATGGCGATGACCATCCAACTCAACAGATCATCAATTGTATAATATATGGAAATATTTTTTATATGTACCATGATTTTTCACGAAACTATACTATTATTGATGCACAATAAAAAGAAACTGCATTCTCTATTCATAGCAATATTTTGCCACTCCAGATTGGAAATGCGTGTTTTAAAATATATAATTATATATTATGATGATATATTTTTGTTTTGCAGGGGCCAACTACGTATAAAGCGACATGGTGTGGTTTCGGACTGTAGAACTTATGGAGAAGTCAAAACGGCCCAGGTTCAAGAAGCGGTCTCAGTCTCAGTATACATGGTAGCGGTCTCAAACTAAGATAGAGTATGATCTCATTTGCAGGTTCAAGAAGCGTTCTCATTTAAGAATGGTCTCATGCTGAGACAAAAAAAAACTGAAACCAAGTCAAGGTAGGTTTTTAGAAGGGTGAGACCGTCTCAAATGGTCTCAGTCTAATACAAATGGCCGGTATTGTTAACGTCTGTGTAAGAGATAGGGTACGAGAGATGTACATGAGGCTGGGAAGACTTGTGATGTACCCGACAGGTCTAACCTGTTAGAATGTCTAACAGACGATCATGTTTATAACCGATATCAGTTTACCAAAGTCGAGGTTCTGGACATCGTCCATTGCTTGATGGGCATTCCGAGTTTTGCTGACAGACAGCCCATCACCCAGCGAAGCAAGTCTCTGCCAACAGTTATACGTGTGTTGGTGGGGTTGAATTTCTTGGCAACCGGATGCCACCAGCTGACGGAGGGGGGCACCGTCTGCATTAGTAAGACGACAGCAGGCAGATGTATAGCCGACGTCGTGGGCGGACTTGCTGTTTTGGCCTCCCGTACGGTCAAGTTTCCAACTGACGTACGGGAGTTGAGACAAATGAAGAGAGATTTTTTTCTTCTGCATGGCGAGTAGTTAGATATAATTTATAAGAATAACTCTCATGACTCCAGGCCTAGCCTTAAGAAAAGCCCTGGCCTATAGGAATAATTAGTATAAAATAATAACAGTGTGTAAATCCACAGGAAGCCTTTCGTGCCTAGCCCAGGTCTACTTACTTTATATAGTCTTTATGTTCAGTAAAATGTGACTCCAAGCAAATTAGGCCTAGCAAAAAAGGCCTATATATACTAACATATAGGCTATGCTGTAGTAGGTATACTATCACAAGTACATGTGATTCTGTTGGCTTGAATTTCCACCAAATAAGTAACGAGTGATCGATGTGTCACAAACAGTGCTATGTATAGCAAACTAGAGGCGATTAAGGTAAGTAAGTAAAATATTTGCTTTACTTCACTTTTCGGCCAGTATGGCCATTTAAGTGAAAATTCCAGGTATTACAATATCCCATATTGTATTGTTAAAGTAGTAAAGGAAAGACAAAGCCAATAAAAGCATGATTGTACTAAAATATTCAGTTTAAAGTGTTTGATATGATAAGATGACGATGCTCCTGGCACCTATATGTAACGTGTCTGATGACATGTTGTAGCGCCTGCACTACAACACAGTTTAATGAGTATAAAAATATCAGTATAAATAATGTAAAATATGAAGTTTTTATAAAATGAACGACTTATCAAGTCACTATATCTCCATGAAATTGGAGTGATTGTGTAAAAACTACAAGTCTAAGTCTAATAATTAAAACATAGAATATAGGTTACATTCCCGAAGGAACTGAATAATAAAACCAGCACGGGTTTTCCTGAATAGCTCAAATAAGGAATTAAATGCAAAATACTTCCTTCTGATGTGCGCATATTTCGCACAACTGAGAAGGACATGTCTTACAGTGAGTAAGTAAGTAAGTAAAATATTTGCTTTACTTCACTTTTCGGCCAGTATGGCCATTTAGGTGAAAATTCCAGGTATTACAATATCCCATATTGTATAGTTAAAGTAGTAAAGTAAAGACAAAGGCAATAAAAGCATGATCGTACTAAAATATTCAGTTTAAAGTGTTTGATATGATAAGATGACGATGCTCCTGGCACCTATATGTAACGAGTCTGATGACATGTTGTAGCGCCTGCACTACAACACAGTTTAATGAGTATAAAAATATCAGTATAAATAAAGTAAAATATGAAGTTATTATAAAATGAACGACTTATCAAGTCACCATATCTCCATGAAATTGGAGTGATTGTGTAAAAACTACAAGTCTAAGTCTAATAATTAAAACATGTAATATAGGTTACATTCCCGAAGGAACTGAATAATAAAACCTGCAGGGGTGTCCCTGAATAGCTCAAGTAAGGAATTAAATGCAAAATACTTCCTTCTGATGTGCGCATATTTCGCACAACTGAGAAGGACATGTCTTACAGTGAGTAAGTAAGTAAGTAAAATATTTGCTTTACTTCACTTTTCGGCCACTTTTCGTCTTACAGTGAGACGAGTATTGCAGCACATAGGTCGCAATTCTCCTCTCAATAAATAGCCGTTTGTGAAATAGGCATGGCCAATTCTGGCCCTGCATAAGACAACGTCATCTCTTCGGCGTTCCATTGGTGTAAAAGATCGCTTAATGATTGGTTGTACCTCGAACAATTTGCTGGTGACATTGATGTTCCATTCACCTTGCAAAATATCATCAAGGTAGACCGAGATGTTATACTTGAAATCAGTATATGGTATATAATAAAACTGTTTTGTCTTATCCAGGGCAGCCTTGGCCAAAACATCAGCCCGTTCATTACCCTGTATTCCAATATGGCTGGGTACCCAGCAGAAAACAATGTCCTTGTGCCCAGACAAGTAGTGACACATATGCAAAATATTGGAAACAATTGGGTTGTTGAGTTTTTGACTCTTAAGAGCCTGCAATGAAGATAGCGAGTCTGTGATGATCATGAACTCCTCGTCACTACTATCCCAGATGTATTCGATGGCAGCTTCAATAGCTAACAGCTCTGCTGTGCAAATTGAAGCCTCGTCGTTGATGCGGCAGCTAAATTCATGATCATCACAGACAAAGGACATAGCTGTCCTCTTGTCTTCCTTTGATCCGTCAGTATACACCTTCCGGTGCCTCGGAAATCTACAAAATAACTCAAGCAACATGCTCTGGAAGACAAGGGGACAGGTGTCTCCTTTCCTGAGATCTGAGAGGTTAAAAAGTATATTAGGTTGTTGAAGAAGCCAAGGTGGACACTCTGGTGGGCGCACAACGCTAATTGCGTCGAGCTCCACCTCCATGTCCTCCAGATGGGGTTGGAGTCTTATACCCAAAGGAGGTATAGTCCCTGGCTTGTTATTAAACAATCTCTTGTATTCAGGGTTGACAACACACGAGTATGCCGGGTTCTCAGGATTTGCTTTCATTTTCATATAGTATTGCAGGCTCAGCTTCAACCGGCGAGTCTCTAAAGAGGGCTCACCGGTCTCCACCTGAAGACTTTCGATGGGTGATGTTCGAAATGCCCCTAAGCATAATCTCAAACCTTGGTTCGCAATTGGATCAAGTACTGCTAAGTACGATCGTCTCGCTGAACCATAAACAATACAACCATAATCCAGTTTGGATCTGATGTGAGATCGGTAAATCCTCAGTAAGGTTGTCCGGTCACCACCCCAATCCTTGCTGGATATAACTCGTAGTAATTGTAATGCTTTCCTGCACTTATCTTTCATATATTTGATGTGTGGAATAAAACTGAGCTTCTTGTCGAAAAACAGACCAAGAAATTTGACCTGCTCTTCAACAGGAAGCTGTTGTCCATATAGTTTGAGATTAGGCTCAGGCTGTAAGCCATTTTTTTTGCAAAAATGTACACATAAAGTTTTTGTGGGAGAAAATTTGAAGCCGTTCTCATCCGCACAAGTCACCAACTTATCGAGGCAACCTTGCAGGCGCCGCTCAATTATTGCCATATTGCTTGACTGGCAGTAAACAGCCAGATCATCAACATATAATGATTTTTCAATATCTTGTGGTAAAGAATCAATTATACTGTTTATTTTACCGGTAAATAGAGTTGGTGAAAGGATACTACCTTGTGGGACACCCTCCTCCTGTAGATTTAGTGAAGAGTGGGTGTTGTCTAAGCGGACTTTAAATTTTCTCCCCTTTAAAAAATTATCAATGAATAAGGGTAATCTACCCTTCAGGCCCATTTCATGGAGATCTTTCATGATACCACCCTTCCATGTGGTATCATAGGCCTTTTCTAAATCAAAAAATACTCCAACTGTATGTTGATTTTTAACAAAACCTTGACGGATATAAGTCTCTAGTCTGACCAAATGGTCTGTGGTGCTTTTTCCTTTTTTAAAACCACATTGATATTTAGTTATTATGTTATTGTCTTGTAAAAACCATGTGAGACGATGATTGATCATGCGCTCCATGATTTTGCAAAGACAACTTGTCAATGCTATTGGCCTATAATTATTAGGATCTGTTCGATCTTTTCCAGGTTTAGGGATCGGGATCACTGTTGCTTCTCTCCATCCATCTGGGAAATCCTGAGATTGCCACAGATCATTCAAGAGTAAAAGCAACAGATCAAGTGATACATCAGGCAAATGTTTCAGAAACTGGTAGTGAATTTCATCAGGGCCAGTTGCTGAATCAGTTGCCTGAGCGATAGATTTAATTAGTTCTCGTTTAGAGAAATTAACATTGTACTTTTCGTCATTATCTGACTCAAAGTCCAATGTGTTCTCCTTCTCCTTGTCCCGAATCTCCCGAAATTTTTCCTGATAATGATCTGGCGATGATTTAGCAGCGAAGGATGTCGCCAGCGTTTCTGCAATATCCGTTTTATTGGTTATTGTGTCAGAATCAGTGACAAGGTACTTGATGGTTTTATCTTTCCTCTTGCCACTGATTCTGCGCAGCATTTGCCAAGTATGTTTTGCCGATGTATTATTATTTAGTGTTGAGACATATGCTCTCCAAGATTGCCGCTTGGCTTCACTGATTGTGCGGCGAGCTTTAGCGTAATCTTTCTTATATCCGTCAAGGTTTTGTCTAGTTGGATGTTTTTTAAATTTTTGCAAGGATTTTTTCCTTTTGTCTATTGCCTTTCGGCAACCTTCGTCAAACCAGGGTTTGTCGAGTTTTTTGGGAACTGTCGAGGTTTTGGGTATGCTTTTAACTGCTATATTGTGTAACTTGGCTGTGAAAAGGGCTATAGGGTCATCAACCCCCTCTTCATTATCAAATTGAGAGATTGTGAGGCTCTCCCCACAAGACTGTTGGAAGGCCTCCCAATCTGCTCTGTGCAGCCTCCAATGCTGCACTCTTTCTTCAACAATAGAGTTGTTGCTCTCTATAAATATAGGATAATGATCACTGCTACAGAGATCCTCGTTGACCCTCCAAGTGTAATCCAAATATAAATCGGGATCACACAAGGATAGGTCAATGGCTGTTGCAGATCCTGAAGCAGGGTGCAAATAGGTGGTAGTATCATCATTAAAAATGCAAAGATTTTCCTCTGAGAGGAAGTCTTCTATTATTCTGCCCCGTGGGTTGATGTCCCTACAGCCCCACATTGTGTGGTGCCCGTTAAAATCTCCCAGTAGCATGAAGGGTTTGGGCAATTGTTTTACCAGCTGCCTCAATTCCACAACATCTACTGAGCGGCTCGGCGGTAAATAAACAGAGCATATCGTCATTGGCCTGTGACAGTTTATGTTAACCGCCACAGCCTGTAAAGTTGTATTCAACGTGATCTGTTGATGTGGTGTTCCATCCTTTACAAGGATGGAAACCCCCCAGCAGGCCCTTTCATTATTGGCAGGGCCAAAACAATTGCTTATTGAATAGTTTTTAAAACTTATGTTAGTGTTAGGTTTTAAGTTGGTCTCCTGCAGGCACACAGCCGATGGGCTGTGTTCCTGCAGAAGAATAGCCAGGTCATTGTAATTAGATCTTAAACCTCGACAATTCCATTGTATAATTTTGTGGGCCATTATGAATTTTTGTGCCTCCCTGGTTTTATCTGTGCTTGGAGTGTAGCGACGGTGTCGGGAGATACAAACACCTCGCCATCGCTGCTTTCATCACCATCTACACACTCCATGGATTCGTATCTATTATACGGGGGGGGGGGGGTGGGTGTCACCTCCGCGTGGTCCCCCCTGGGCAACTTCATAGAAGGCCAAGCACACCCAAACGTTTTATTAATATTGTGTTTTTCTCACGTAATTACATATGGGTCTAGAGTATTTTGCATTACTTTTCAATCTATATTAAATCGGTTTGGCGGTAAATACAGAGCATAGTCATTGGTTTGTGATGTTCAATATAATCTGAATCGGTATGTGGATGTGTGTCTAACGTTCTATTAGTATACGGGACTGTCTATTGTATGTATTCGTTTTTGTAAATGGTTTCTCTTTGGCATCCTGGTGTTGGACGGGATGTCCGAAAGAAACCATTGTCATATAATTAGTTTTTCATTTCATTGTTTTAATGGTTTCTCTGTGGCATCCTGGCGGATAATGCAGCATGTCATAGAGAAGCCATTGCCGTACAATTAGCCTGTGGTGACTTACGGTGTCCTCACGGTTCGTGATCGCTCTGTGATGTCCTCCAATATCACAGACCTTATTACCAACTGTGGGGGCACTGTAAGTCTTTAATTTTTGAAAAATGTTTGTGATTTAATGATTTCTCTGGCCATACTGGCCGAAACGTGAAGTAAAGAAGACATTTACTTACTTACTTAATTGTTTCTCTGTTCATTGTTTATGTCATTCATATTTATGTCTAAATGGGTTTACTTTTTTTGATTATAGTATATAGTATTATAGTATATATTATATATTTGTTTTGACAATGACACTGTTTTGACTTAGACTTGTAGTTTTTACACAATCACTCCAATTTCATGGAGATATAGTGACTTGAAAAGTCGTTCATTTTATAATCACTTCATATTTTACAGTATTTATACTGATATTTTTATACCCATTAAACTGTGTTGTAGTGCAGGCGCTTCAACATGTTATCAGACTCGATACATATAGGTGCCAGGAGCATCGTCATCTTATCATATCAAACACTTTAAACTGAATATTTTAGTACGAACATGCTTTTATTAGCTTTGTCTTTCCTTCACTACTTTAACTATACAATATGGGATATTGTAATACCTGGAATTTTCACTTAAATGGCCATACTGGCCGAAAAGTGAAGTAAAGCAAATATTTTACTTACTTACTATCTATTATACGTAGCGATCGGGTCATCAGTGCCCTTGGGCATTCGACCACTGCCTTTATTTGTGCTTTTCTTGTTAATTTGTTTTGTTTTTTCAGCTATTGGTGGTTTATTTACCGTTTCTTTGTTCTTGTCTTTATTATTTGTTTTGCCATTTTTTGTTTGTTTTGAATCCCTATTTGCCAGTGGCTTTGGGGCAGTAGGGGTAGCTGCTGTTCTTGTATTTTTATTGATCATAGTTTGTTTTTTGGCAGTGGAGGTATCTTTGCTTGTATTAGGTTTTGATGAAAAGGATGCAGGTGTTGCGGAAACATTTGTTGCACCAGTTGCAGATCTGATCTCTACTGCATCAGTCTGGCAACCAACCGACACAACCTGCTTCGCGACAACACTGGCAAATGATGGTTGTTTGCTAACCCCTTCAACAATTTTCCGAGCTTCAGGGAAGGAAATCTTTCGCTCTGTGTGAACACGTTGGATTTCCTTCTCTGTAATCCATCGGGGACAATTTTTGGAATAGGCCGTATGTTCACCATTACAGTTGACACATTTTATTGCAGATGTATCTGGGGGTTTGCTAACGTTACCGCACTAACAGTTGCACCCGTCGCAGGCATGATCACTATGGGATCAGTCTGGCAACCAACAGACACAACCTTCCGTGCAGCAACACTAGCAAATGACCTTGTTGGTATGTTGTTCCTCCCCTCAACTATTTTTCTGGCTTCTGGGAAGGAGATCTTCTGCTCGGTGCGAACTTTCTGAATCTCCTTCTCCTTCTGCCATACAGGGCAATCTTTCGAGAAAGCAGTGTGTTTCTCACTACAGTTTACACATTTCACAGGGTTGTTGCAAGAGGAGTCATTGTGGTCTGGCTGACCACATCGACCACAGACTTCATCCCTGTTGCAATTTTCCCTGTGATGTCCAAAGCGCTGACACTTAAAACACCTCAAAGGCTGAGGCACGTATAGCTGGACTTTGACTCTTTCAAAACCCATCTTCATGGTTTCCGGTGGAGTTGGAAACCTGAAGGTAATGATGGCCGTATTCAGTTTGACTATTTTGCCGTCCACTTTCTTAGGTAGTATGCGTGCCTCTTTTGCTCCGGCATGCCCGAGTTGAGCAATGATCTCCTCATTGGTTGTGTTCCTCAACTCAGGTGTCCGGATTACACCCTTCGAGGTGTTTAGTGTCCTATGCGGGGAAACCTTGATGGGTTTCCCCGCAAGCTCTGTAGCTTTTTGAAGGTTGGTAGAGTGAGATCCTCGGTCAATCTCAATTAAGAGGTCACCGGATCTCAGCCGCTTGATGGACTTAGGCTCTCCAGCCAAACCTTCGATGCCCTTTTGTATGGCAAAAGATGAGAGCTTGTGAAGGGATTTCTCCTCATCATCAGGCATCATCATCAAAAACCTAGGAAACAGTATATGACCTTTTTGAATTTCTTGTCTTGTTTGATTGTATCGAGCTCTAGACTCATTGTCAATATCTGATTCTTCTGTGTGTTTTCGTCTTTTTTTTGTGTTCGAGGTAGTCGGGGGTGAATTGTCGCTATCCATGGTTGATAGGCTATGTTTTTCATTGCTCAGGCTCTCCACCCTCCTCGGAGCCCTACCAGGGGACAACCTTCCCGGGAAAACCAGCAGGAAGTATTGCCAGAGCTACCTGAGCGATATACTCGAAGCAGAAGAACAGCAATTTCAATAATCACCATGTACACATTCCTCCACCAGATTAGCTCATAAGCCACAATGACGTGATGTCCATGATCATGTAGTTGTAAATGAGAATGAAACTGTATACATGCGTCAAAAAAAGTTGATGATGAGAGGTGAGGATGATATTAGACAATTACGGACATCAAGCCAAGAGACAAAAGCCGATTGATCTGGCCGGGCCCACCAGACCGCCCGTCTCAATGAGATAAGGGCCAAAGTGGTGTGTTGGGAGTATGGAGTCCGCAGGCGATTAAGGAGGTACATTAAATAATTTTAAATGTGCCATGCATCCATTAGACTCCATGGCAAAATCATCTGAAAAAAAAGATAAAGACGAAAGTTCAGTGACTGGAGTGCCAGTAGGAACTGTGTCATTTACACACAGAGCTGAAAGTCCAACTCAAGCCACTGTTCGAATAGTATCCAAACTATTTACAGACATACTTGACAGGAGTTGAAGGGGCCAAAACGCATTACAGGTTCGTTGGGAATAGATTTCATGTTTCTTTCCTGAGCAGCGGATGACTGTTTTCATATTTGGGAAACCCAAGAGTGAGTTCCCAAGTTCCCAGAACTTCAAGTTACCAAGTTCCGCAGTTCCCAAGTTACCGGAACTTCCAAGTTCCCAAGTTACCGAAACTTCAAGCTCCCAAGTTCTCCGAACTAACGTTACAAGTTCTTGTAATTTTAAATACCATAATTTGTTAAAATTACATAATGAACAGTTGAGTAGACTAATTGATTCGTGTCCTGGCAAACATTTTTTTTAAAGATCTATCGGATGTGACCTGAGCGTTGTAGATGGTACTCTTAATATCATGTGTTTGTGTTAATTTATATTGTGTATCAGCGCTGGCGCTGTGTCAGGTTCTTAGAATGTATCTACAAAACTCGCTACGTATAGGAGCCTTATAGGCACTATAATGCTATCATCAATCGTTTTTATCTCAATGCCTTAGTGCGGACATACTATTATCAGTTGGACTTTTTACTTGATCACTTTTACTGTTCAAGATATCATATTATTATTTTAGTCTGAATTGTCATTTAAATGGCCATACTGGCCGGAAAGTGACGTAAAAGGGATATTTTACTTACTTACTTACTTTAACTATACAATATGGGATATTGTAATACTAGGAATTTTCACTTAAATGGCCATACTGGCCGAAAAGTGAAGTGAAGCAAACATTTTACTTACTTACTATAGTGACTTGATAAGTCGTTCATTTTATAATCACTTCATATTTTATATTATTTATGCTGACATTTTTATACTCATTAAACTGTGTTGTAGTGCAGGCGCTACAACATGTCATCAAACTCGTTACATATAGGTGCCAGAAGCATCATCATATTATCATATCAAGCCTTTTAAAATGAATATTTTAGTACGAACATGCAGTTATTAGTTTGATCTTCTCTTTACCACTTCTATTATACAATATAGGATATTGTAATACTTGGAATTTTCACTTAAATGGCCATATTGGCCGAAAAGTGAAGTAAAGAAGACATTTTACTTACTTACTTACTTACCATGACTTTGTCTCCCTTCAACAATTTGCGCATTTCGTCAGCATTTTTTTCTGTATCCAAGAACACGTTCTTCTATATCTTCTCTTACTCTTATATCCACATCCAGTTAACATAGCAAATAAACGAAACCCTCAAATACAATCCAATGTTTACATTTCATTATAATCATTTATAGGTGAGGTAGAGGGTCTATATTGTAGCGTCACTTTATACTATAGACCCATTAGAAATAGTCAGGGAGGTCGGGAACCCGCCTGTTGGTGGTCGCCTGTGACGAGTCACATAGCCGGCAACTTCAGATTACATACCAGCATTAGAAATAACGCTAACGCCAAAGGCTGAATAGAGCCCTGAAATCTGTCGATCTCAATTATCACTGAGCCAATGCAATGAAAAGTCATTACTTTTGTTGTAATCAAAACTGACACGCTGTCGTCATTTTGACACAGCTCAACATGCAGCCTAGTAAGGACGACAGCGTGTCAGTTTTGATTACAACAAAAGTATTGACTTTACATTGCATTGGCTCAGACTTAACCCAGGTTCCGACATCAGGTGTGAAAAATAGCTGTGACAGATCAAGACTGACACTGAGCATGCTATGGCTCTGTTAATGTGACAGACACATCACACATTACACTTTAACTGAACATGCAACACCTAGCAAACGAGTTGGTTCGTCTATTAGGGACAATACAGTAGTTTTTTTTCTTTTCAAACCAGTATACAGGGTTGCGTATGTGAAAAAACGCCCGATGGGAGGTTATTTGGGAGGGGGGGGTGCGTTTAGAAGGGATAATACGGTAATTAAATAATTAGACTATTATCATGATTGAAGATCAGACAAGTAGGCATGCTCCCAGTCTGAATATAGCACTAACAGTAAAACTGTTCTTGGCTCAGTAGGCCCTCCAATATAGCACTACGAGAACTAAGCAGAACTAGCACTAGCAGAGTTGAGTAGGCCAATAGCTGTAGGCTGTAGGGTCAGTGGCTTATGGCTATGTATGATCGGACGTTGCCCCAGGTTTGTCCCAGTAAGTAAGTAAAATATCTTTTTTACGTCATTTTTCGGCCAGTATGGCCATTTAAATGACAATTCAGACTAAAAAAATAATATGATATCTTGAACACATCACAACACATAATATTGAAGAGTAAAAGTGATAAAGTAAAAAGTCCAAAATGATAACATTATGTCCGCACTAAGGCATTCAGATAAAAATGATTTATGATAACATGATCGTGCCTGTGGCACCTATATGTAACGAGTATTGTATTGGATATATATACATTCTAAAAACCTTAGACTGCGCCAGCGCCGATACACAATATAAAATAATACAAAAAATGACAAAAATAATTATTTTTATGTAGATCGCAAAACGTGTTTGTGTCAAAAACAAATATATAACAGTAGAAACAAATAATGCCTGACATCACTTTTCAACAAAAACAACCATAGTTGTGCAAAAATTATTATGATTATATGAAGCAATGAACAGAGAAACCATTAAACAACAAAAGAACAAATGCACAAAAATTAAAGACTTACAGTGCCCCCACAGTCGGTAATAAGGTCTGTGATATTGAAGAGCACCACAGAGCGATCACAAACCGTGAGAACACCGTAAGTCACCACAGGCTAATTGTATGGCAATGGCTTCTCTGACATGCTGCATTATCCGCCAGGATGCCACAGAGAAACCATTAAATTATTACAACCCTGGTGAATCAAACAATGACGATACACTAATATATACCTCAAACAATTCTGTATATGTACAAAGTATGTGCTGGACGATCAATCCGGGGGCAACATCCCAGAGAAATCACCCAGCACAGATCAAAGAACCCACTGTACAATGAAAAAATATATAAAAAATAAATAAATATGAATATGAACCACCGGAAAGCAAAGACAAAAAACACATGAGAAAAAACTTAACGACACAAAAAATAGAAAAACCCTGGTTAGATGAAAATTTCAGAAAGGCAAAAACGTTTGGGTGTGCTTGGCCTTCTAACAAGTTGCCCAGGGGGGACCACGCGGAGGTGACAACCATCCCCCCACTTTTTAAACAATTATAAACCCGAATAATAAATATGAATTGTTTTTATCATTTTAATTAGCATTCGCAAACATATGAAGATTTGCACGGTTTTTTTTTTCATTTTGTGGATTTTCAAAATGGCTACCACATGTTGATTTTTTTTTTGGGGGGGGGGGCAGCAATTAAAGCAACTGAAGACTTTTGCTCAGATTATCAATATTATAATTTAGACAATACTGCGAGACATTTAGTCATTTATTCTAATTATTTTGACGTTATTATTGGCAAAAATTGTCGCACTATCTACCGATGCGCATGCAACCTACGGCTGACGCATTACCGCCGTAGTGAGTTCACCGGCTTCCAAATAATATAGTAACAAAATTAACAGCTAAGCATTCAATTTACACACGAGAAATGCATTTATTATTTAAGAAAGCTCACAAAGGCATCTGATAAGTTATATGTACGATTTGGCTAATATAGTTGCCAAAGCAATTTATTCAATTTCGCATGATACATTATGAAAATTGTAACAAAGAAAACAAAAATGAACACGTGTTTTGAAATCTGAAATTATCAATGTTCATTCTTTATTTATATGAGGTGAAGTGTGTATTATGAAATCAACAAAACAAGAAATTTAACACTTGAGCAACAATGTGCTCATCAATGGGGCTCATCAGATGATGAGTTTGCGGCTGCGTTGGTGCACGCTATTGCACTGGCCACAATCCCAGGAACAAAACTGAACATGTATACGACATGGGAATGTATTTTTGTCAAATTGTCCACTGCAATTGCACTTGATAAATTTCAACAAAGATGCAGGCGCATGATCTTTTTGTATTAAACAGTGTTCCGTTACTGTGTTTTGCGAAGAATCTAGGCACATTGTGTTGGATCAAGAGTAGACCTATTTTCATTCCACACCTGGACTTGTAGTTATGATATCTGGCAGCGTTTTATTGACCTGGAAAGTGCTTTCTTGATAATAGTCCAGTTGCCAGTTTGAGTACCTCGCGGTCACGAGAAGTGTATATTGTTTTTTTTGACAGTTTTGCAGTCACATGGATCTGTAGAACAAATTTAGCTTGGTCGCCGGAGAGTAAACCTTGGGGGGGGTTTTAATTTGTTTAAATCCAAGATGACCGTGGTTTGGGTATAAATTTCAATCCAGAAGACGTATAGACGCATGTAATAATGGGCTTTGTAACTAAAAACAAGTTTCAAATTGACATAAAAATATGAAGAGTTTTTAGGAAAATGTGTTGGGATATTTTAAATTTAAAAAAATGGCGACAAAATCAAAGATGGCCGCCATTTGTGCAAGGTCAAACAATAAATTGATATCATTTTCTTCAGAATAGTTACAGATTCGTGATTTTGGTGTCTGACATGGGGTTTTCTGGTAGGCCTACGTCCGACATAGTGGTATGGCCAGAACGTACTTTAGGACATTCCATTGTGGATAAAATACAAGATGGCCGCCATATGGTCAAGGTCAAGCAATAAATTGATATCATTTTCTTCAGAATAGTTGCAAATTCGTGGTTCTGGTGTCTACCATAGGGTTTTCTGGAACGCCCGACAACCTAAATTGTTCTGTTCCTTTAATATTGTTATTTGCCCCAAAAATAACCTGCTTAGAGCCCCACATATCTAGCCAAATTGACTTGTACTGGGGTTGTACCGCCGGGTCCCCGGCCACTGCTCCCCCTATAAAATTGTATCTTGGATCCGCCCACGACCTTTATGCAGATCTAAAAACATTAAAGAATTTCGCAGATTAAAACCATAAAAAAAAAAAAAAATTCCATGTAAGTTCATTCTTTTCGGAATATTGAACCTTGTTTTCGGAACAATGAACCTTAATTTCGGAGTAACGAACCTTCGGAACAACGGACCTTCGGAACAACGGACCTTCGGAACAATGAACCTTCGGAAAAGCGAGCGGTCCCCACTCCAGTTAACCAGGGGAAATTATTGTGGAATAGGCCTACATGAGGAAGTGTTACCAGAGATATTATAATATCTCTGGTGTTACCATGCTGGCATCCCTATCGGGCCATCTCACAAGAAAACAATATATATCTCCCATAGTTGAGGTCGATATGCACTTCTGTCTGGCCAATTATTCTAAGGAAATATCATGTATCATGGCGAAGATGAATTAAAGTGAGGAGCAGTTGGTCACACTGTGACACAAGAGTTCCATAACTCTGCATGTCCAAAATAAGAAATACGGGAATTTCGTCTCTATATCTAGCCTAACAGGTAAATGCGCAGCACAAAAATTAATTTTAGCCTGATTAAGTCCCTTTAATAAATAAACAGTTAAGAGGAAGCCGGTCAATGCCCACTGAGAGTAAATAAGCCAAAAATATATAACATAAATATATAGTATATTACGTATTAAGTTAATACTCGACTTGTTACAGGCTATTTTGATGTTACAGACAGCTAACAGATGTATATTTTTTGCCCCACCCGGAATTATATCGGGGGCAGTGATAAAATGGTTATTTTGCAACAGACATGAACCATGGTACCACTAGGTGGTTATCACTTAGTAGTGGCAGAAATTAATCTTAGACGATCACAAGTCATGCTTAGGTGGCCACCATTAGATTCCCAGGGGGGGGGGGGGCAGGAGAATTTGTCGCCGGCAAATTATTTATTTCAACCGGGCTCGGCGGCGCGCTGAAAATTTCACATTTTGTTACATGTTTATATGGAACAGTTCTTGAAGTAAATTATTTGGTGACTGCCCTATGTTCAGAAGGTTCTATGTTCAGAAGGTTCTATGTTCGGAAAATATTTGTTCAAAAGGTTCTATGTTCAGAAAGTTCTATGTTCAGAAGGTTCTATGTTCAGAAGGTCCTATATTCAGAAGGTCCTATGTTCAGAAGGTCCTATATTCAGATATATTCAGAAGGACCTATATTCAGAAAATTCTTTGTTTGATGTAGGAAAAAACTTTCAGTTTCAGGTGAACTACAATGCAAGATAATAGCCAAAATTTCTATTGAGACTTTAATCAACACAAAACCAGGAGTGATCACAGAAGGATAGCTCTCGCAATTCAGGAATATGACACTATAGGCCCCTATCTGAATTCAAACCCACCTAAATCCGGAGCTAGAGTGAATTTGTTCTATAGCTTTTTCTGTTTTTTCATTTTAATCTATTCCAGATTTTTTTCTTGGGGTGTCTGCATATCCCCAAAATGCGTTGTATAGTTGGGTTGACCAAAACACGAGTGGAAATCGCTATTAAAATAAAGTCAATAATCAAGAAAGTACCATTCAGAGCCTTATTTCAACTATAGGCCTACCATTGGCCACAATTATTTTGATAAATATGTAGCGCATGTTTTACCTCGACTTCTCAACGAATTTTGAACCGATTTTTTTCTGCACAGGCCTTCAAGTCAAACCCTAACACCGGTAAAAGTTCAGTTAGATCATTCGATATATAATAATATTCCTGAATTAGCGTAATGGGTTGATAGAGGGACGTCATAATTTCAATTTACAACAATCATTCAAATCGTCTAACTTTTGAACTAATACAAATAATTTTACGTTCCTAAAATTTCATGAAAATCGGTTGATAATTGACGGAATAGTTAACGAAAAACATGCGCTACTGGTTAGCTCTGTCCTAATGTGTAGCGTGGGATGGATGGAATTAACCTTAGATTGATTCGTTTTACCCGAAAAATCAACGTTTTTCAACAGGGCGGTGACTGAGAGCAATCTCGACCCAAGGTCTGAAATATGTTCAACATTTTATTGACTGTGCTGAAAAAAATTAGGTGAGCATGCAACCGTGTAGCTAAAATGTTACTGATTCTATAAAAAAGTATTTCCTTAGATATAACTGTCCTACGATTTTGTATGGGGTCAAGCTCCAGCCACTGCGGCTAGAATGGAGTTACCCTCTGTTATTGCTACTCTGGGGAATATCCGACCCGAGGATATCGGACCTGTGTGAAAGGCCAAGGTGTTTCGACCGTCTGGGCATGTCTGGGGGTAATTCATCTATAGTCAGTTTCACATGAAATTATTCAACCAGGGTGAATGAACCTCGCGGATTCCTCAGTCTATTTTGAACCAATTTTCCTGACATTTTGCACAGACATTTACCGAGCCATTGGTCGACTAGTCTGAAAATTTCGCTAAGTTTTACAAGGTATTTAGAAGAAGGTACACCATTTGACATGTAATGAACTTATGAGACAAAGCTATAATGGGTTTATAGAAGACGACAATTTTTATTTACTACATGTTAAATTGACTAACGTTTAATGTAGACCCTATACAATATTTTTCAATAAAATTTTCAAGGTAGTCGCCTCATGATCAGAAAATAATGCTTGGAATATTGCATGAGAATTGGTTAAGAATTGACAGAGAAATCAGCGAGATCATTTGCCACGGTTATTATGAATCCGACTATAGGCATGCCCAGAACTCCTTATCGGGCTAGTGAAGGAAAATACTCTCAATAGCCCACCATGCCCTATCACCCCATGCTCACATCATCATATGTACATCATTCATCTCATCAATTAACTGCACTGTTTTTATCGTCTTGCAATGTCACTTAAAGGACTGTTAGTCTGTTGTCGAAAAGAGACGTAAAGCAGCAATTTACAATTACATGACCTACACATCTATATGACCTTGCTTTTTAACTACAATAATTTTTCTCCTTTGCACAATACACTCAACATGTTTATTTCTCTGAAATGTAGACCTACACCACATGTGTATTTCACTGGTCACGGTGACCATTTCTTCTATTTAAAATATGTATTTCTTATTGCAGATATAGACGGATTCCGATAAATTGAATAAATAATATTCTTTAATTGCCAGCGTACTTTCTAAACATAGGACCTTCTGAACAAATATTTCTGAGCATAGAACCTTCTGAACATAGAACCTTCTGAACAAAGAACCTTCTGAACATAGAACCTTCTGAACATAGAGCTGTATCCAAATTATTTATTTAAGTCCGCCCGAAATTATTTATTTCAAAAATACTCCTGCCCCCCCCCCCCCCTGGGAATCTAATAGTGGCCCCCTTACCACTGATCTTCAGAAGATAAATCGTCGGCTTTCATAATACTGTTGGACATCTTCTCCCAAAGCATCATTGTTACCAACATTTTTTAGATTCCGACACAAATTTCTTCAGTTCAAATTAGCAAGTTAAGAATTTCCCCAGTTTTTTTTACAATAGCACACCATATTATACACAAATTGAAAATTCATTTTTTTCGAGAGTGCATCAAAAGTCTCCAAATCACAAATTCGCGCGAAAAAAATAAACACTGAAAGAACAGGGAGGTTTTACGCCACCTTCAATTACTATGTCCTTTCTACCGGGTTCAACGACATCCAGAAATGTATTAAGATTGTTGAAAAGCACAGGAATATATTGGCTCGAGGGTGGGAGTTGACTGTGGATGAGTAATTGTGTAATCTGATATGGTAGTATGGATAATGCAGGATATAGTTATTAGCTATATATCAAATACTTTCAGGATATATGCTATATTTAACACTAGCGCAGCATTCACAGGGCGATGCAGAAGCTGCTGCAACTGTACATGGTACAAAAACAAGTGCCCCCACACAGATATGGGCAAGGTACTTTTACATTAGCATGTTCGTTTCCACGTAGGTGGAAAGCTTTGAGAATTGACTCTCTGGTACACTGCTGATCTCTACCCTCAACAGCAGGTACTCCGGGGTGTGTCATATATAACAATATCGGTTATTGGTTATTATATCAGTGTATATCCACAGAGGCTTTCTGGATCAAAATCAAAGCAGGGATGTGTCCCTCTACTTTTTTTATTTGCTTCGCATCTAGTCCAGTTTTATAATTGTTCCAAGGTAGCATTCTCCTCTCTTTTTGTTTGGGAGTCTGCCTCTCTTGATTACAAATCAATGTGGGTAGAGGGACTCACATGTGCTATGATCCAGAAAGCAGTGTCATTTTTGTATATTTCACTTTACATTTTTAAAAACTCTACAGAAACATTTGGGGCTCTATTTAAATGATGATACGCCATACCGAGAATTCGCTGAGCTTCACTGTTGTGGACTGGGGCAGTTTTTGTTTTTTTCTTTGAGGATTTCTGTCGTAGATGTATCTTCAACGTTGACCTGGCACTGGTTCCGAATTGTATAATTACGCCTGTGCAAAATTAAATAAATAATAAAAATTAAAGTCGAGGGTGTTGAGTCGAAGGGTTTTTTCGAAATATCCCAATATTTGGTTACCTATATATTTGAAAAAAAAACATAGTATAGACTAGTTCAGTTTCGTCTCATCAGTTTCATCAAACCAGGTATCGTCATGTCCGTTTCATCGACTACAGGAAGCCAGTTTTCTTCAATTTCGTTGATTACAGGAACCCAGTTTCGTCTATTGCGGGAATCCAGTCCCGTCAATTACAGGAACTCAAGTTTCATCGATTATAAGAACCCAGTTTCGTCGATTACAGAAAACCAGTTTCGTTTTGTTGATTACAGGAAACCAGTTTTGGCAGTTTCGTTTTGTTTAGTCGATTACAAAAAAACATGGAATAGGCCTATACTTCAGAAACACATTGACAGTATAAACTGTAGTCAAGTGTTTTCCAAATGCTCCATTAGATATTTGGGGGGGGGGGGGGGAGGCATACAACAAAAAAAGATATTTCAGTTTTTCAACGAAACATTAAAAAAAGTTTGTCAGACGATCATCGGGAAAAATATATTGTTTTCTTGCGGAGGTAAAAAACATCCCTAGGAATGCCTTCAGCTAAGGGACGCACCATTAGATATCTGGGGGGGGGGGGGGGCCCAGAGTTTTTGTTGCTTGCAAACTTTTTTTTTACCTCCTCCGAGAGAAACTTTTTTTGGCGTTCAATGCCCAACAAATTTTTTTTAATGTTTCGTCGTAGAGATTTTTTGTCGTATCCTTTCCCTTATTATGTACGTTACCATTTGGTGTTTTTTCTGGTCAACATATTTTTCATCAATTTCGACAACAAACTTTTTTTTCTGCCCACATTTTCAACAAACTTTTTTTTCTGACTATTGTGGCGACAAACTATTTTTTAAATATTTTTCTAGGGCCCCCCCCCCCCCAGATATCAAATGGTGCGTCCCTAATTTGTTTTGGAAGTAAAATTGCTCCAATCTAAGTCAGTGTCAATAGCCTCTGAGACAGCAAGAACATTATCTGCTGTTGATCCGTGTTCTCCTAACAGTAACCATAAACTCCCTGGTCTCTTACTGATATAGGCCTATGCCAAATGTCCAGCAGTCAAGATACGAATAAAGGTTTTTACCTATGAATAGTCTTATTGCAACCACATTTCTAGCACTTTAGGTTATCTTGGTTATGCATAAGAATAGAAAAATCATGACTTAATCTCAAAGTGAGATGAAAGTTCGTCTTTTGTAAGGTTATTTCAAGGTCATATATATTAAAGAAACGTTAAAAACAAAGTATATTTTAGGTTTGATGACAAATATTGCTGGATATAATAACAGAACATAACTGCAAGCGGTAGCCTACATTATTCGATATCAATTCGGCACATCAACGTGCATAAAGCTTGATAAAGGTGCTCAAAATGTATGACGGATGACTGCAGAGTTATTTCTTAAGTGGTTGGAACATTTCCATCATTCGGTAAAGTGCACCAAAGAAAACGCAATTTTACTGATATTGTATGGTCATGCGACTCACACTAAAAATTTAGATGCCATTCTATTTGCTAGGGAGCATGGCATAATCATGGTGTCTCTGCCACCCTACACAACGCACCGACTGCAACCACTTGACCGGACATTTTTTAAGCCCCTGATGCTTTACTATAACCAAGCATGTGACACCTGGATCCGCACAAAGAAACAAACAGTTACTGTCTTCCAACTGGCTGAACTGTTTGGCCAGACGTATGCCAGATCTGCCACAATAGCGACTGCTCAAAATGGCTTCCAATGTATAGGGATCTGGCCTTCCAACGGAGATATATTCACTGATGATGAATTCAAGGCTGCAGATGGACTATATGCTGAAAGTGATGATGATTTGCCACCAAATTCACCACAAACTCTAATTCTGCTTGACTTTGAAACAACTGCATCCTCAATGTCATCTATAGTTCAGTCTGACAACAACACAACTCACTCTGGTAGTACCCAAATAATCTCAGAGACTAAGCTCTGCAACAACCAAACGGTTGCCACATCTACTACTCCTATCTGTAGTGTCTCATCGGCAGGGTCCATACCATGTGATACTTTATCCATAGCATCTGGAATACCCACGTACAAGATCTCATCACCTAAAAAACCCATAAGCTCTACTGCACCATGCATACCCAAGCCCTCGAATCCACTATGTGCTTCATCCAATAAGCAAATGGTTGTCATACCAACATATCCAGATGGCCGGTGCTTCTTCTGTGGATTAGCCATTGGGATGAACCCCGACCTTCAGCTGGCTGAAAGGAATGAATATGGGTACATCACAGATCCCTTACTCAATGTACTGGAAAAGAATGAGGCTGATGGCATTCGATCCCGTATAATTAGTTACATGATTACAAACTTCAACATGTATCAGGAACTAGACAAGGCTAGACTAAACGCTGATCTTCCTCAACAAATCCATTACAAGTCTATTGCAGATCGGATTGCTTCGATGTCAGATCCCATAGAGCATGTAGTCGAGATTGAGATCATTGCTACCACTGAAGCTTTGGGACGTTCAATTGAAATTTACGATGAACATGGACATGTCAAAAAGTACGGGCCCCTGACTGATGACACAACACTACTGTTAAAATTCATCAGTTTTGACGAATATGTTGGACATTACAACTGCCTAATACCCGAACCATGTGAGAAACCTGCTGCTGCAAATAGTGCACCAGAAGATATCAAATGTGTTGTCGTTGGTGGTCCTAAAGATAAGTGTGTAAATGTAATTAAGATCTCACCTTGTGACGGTCATATCACCCAGGATGATTCTTTAATTCCTGCAGGACAAAGTGAAGAAAACCATGATCATCTGCTATCAGCTGTACCACCAACACCGTCTGATATGCCTCTTGTAACCATCGCATGTCCGATTGAACAAGACAAAATGGATTCTCCAACTTATTCACATGTGCCATTGCTTTATGTAACCCCAGCTAAGCTATACCCTGTGCCTAATGTGATCAAAACTCGTATTCAAAGGGGACGACAATCAAAAAGCGAAGTATTAACATCTAGCCCGTATAAAGACAAACTAGCTGCTTCTAAACAGAAAAAGAAACGTGTGAAGTCAACTGAAGAGAAACTTACTGAAGCGAAAACTAAAAAAAACGGTTAAGAAGCTAACTGATGAGAAACCTACAACTGCCAACAAAACAAAAAATGTCGTGAAACCAAACCAAGATAAAGTTGTCACTGTGAACAAAAAGCGATTTCAAAAGCCAACAGAAGAGAGGCTTGACTCGGACAACAAAAAAAAGAAAACACTAAAGGTAACTGGATGGAAGGTAAAACTGCGGAAGCGGAAATCAGAACCACCCATCTCATCTATTAAGGAATGTGATGATTGTGCTGATGACTCAGATAATGATCCATGGTATTGCGTAGTCTGTAATGAGGAGAGGAGAGAAAACATGGTTACATTCGTCTACTGTAAGACTTGGGTTCATACAAGTTGTGCTGGTGGGACCGCACCTAATTTCCAATGTGACTTGTGCGATTAAAGGGACTGGCCCAGGCTAAAATCATAAAAAAATCGGTGATTTTATTTCGGCTTCTTAATATGACCATATGATGTAAACATGTCCATAGCCTAGAACTGCAAAAGTTTTTTAATTTTTGTGCTGCGCATTCACCAGTTAGGCTAGATATACAGACGAAATTCCTGATTTCTAATTATTGACAACCATGTCAAAAATAGGAAATACGGGAATATCGTCTCTATATCTAGCCTAACTGGCAAGTGCGCAGCACAAAAATTAAAAAACTTTTGCAGTTCTAGGCTATGGACATGTTTACATCATATGGTCATATTAACTGATTAAGAAGCCGAAATAAAATCACCGATTTTTTTATGATTTTAGCCTGGGCCAGTCCCTTTAACTTATAACGGTTCTACTTGAAGTTAAGTTTACTCGTTGCATGATTTGGAGCTAGGCCCTTATTGGGTACTATTTTACAACTCGGACATTTATTAGACATTTATTCACTTGTTCATCATCATCCATGATATTGCGTTGTTCAACTGATGTTACTTGTTTTTGAGAAAACATGGTTACATGTGTCTACTGTAAGACTCATACAAGTTGTGCTGATAGGATTGCACCTAAACTTTTCAATGTTACTTGTGTGATTAACTTAACTATAATGGTTCTACTTACTTGTTACATGATTTGGAGTTAGGCCCTTATTGGGTATTATTTCACAACTCGGTATTTAATAGACAAATATTCACTTTTTCATTATGAACCATGATATTGCGTAGTTCACCTGCTGTTACTTGTTACACGTTTTGGATTATTACAATTTTACAAGCCGCATTTGTGTCTGTTATTATCCGCTTTTATGCCCAGGTATCCTACTACGATGACCACAGCAAGGCCTCGTTCGACTAGCACTGACCTTACTTAAACTGGTCTACCAAAACAGCACGTTCGATTCGCACCAGATCAGTCCAAACTGGAAGCGGATTGACCAAACTATCAATCTATTTACATCTCGAACCGGATTGTCAACCCAGTTTTTTTTGCTCAAACTGTTTTAGATTGGCGGTAAAAACGCATTTATCGACTTTGCTGGTGTACATGGGCCTATGCACTGCTCCGAGGTAACGGTATCCTATTGCTATCAATTACTCATAACGTTCATTTCGGGAATACAAACGGAAACAAACTGGTTGCCCTAGTCGCTGAATTACACCGGACAACTGAATATATTTCAAACAATGTTTGTTGATTCCGGGTAACAGTCATGTAGAAATGTAGTGTTCAACTTTTGTTTGGAAACTGAGAATGCACTCTTATGGTATAGTCCTCTCTAAACTATATGTAGCTTTGGAACCTCACTCTTAACTTTTAGCATATTTTGGTTATGTTTTTGCCGGCCTAAATTTATTAGGACATAATTTATAACATAGTTCCTATATTGGACCAGTTGCTGTGTAAATTGGACCACTGGTCCAACATAGGCTAGTACATGGTCCAATTTAGGAAACGACAGTCCTAATTTGGACCGATCGTCTATTTTCTTTCTTTGGACAATAGTCCAGAATTTGTAATATTTCAAGTGTTACGCTTGGTGCTATGTTGTATAGTTTTCTTATGTACCAGATACACACATGTATTTATAATTAAGCTCCATTGGTGTGGGAATTATTGAGATGACTGTTTAGGAGGTCCAATATAGGCCAGCCTCCCCTATACCTTTCATATATAATATGACGTAATATGGCTCATGTGCAAAACCTATAGGGAGTCTATTAACATTAACGTTTGTGTTCCATCTTGCCCTTTCCTTGGGCAGGACGGACATTTGAGCTAATTGTTAATTTAAGACAACATGTCCAGCCAATGACTTATTTTCGATTGGCAAATTATCAGGCACTCTTATACCTTCAAAATATATGTATTATCACACAATATCGTGCACAAGCCAAAGTTTTAAAGCCAATGTCCCGTCTTGCCCATTGTCTCGTCTTGCCCGTCCTTCCCCTAATTCGTCATTTGAACATAAAAATGAGAGATCGCTGGATCGAACCCTCCTCTGGCATAGGCCCATATGCACAAGGCCTAGTCTAGAAAACCGCATTTAATTCCATTCATGCGCGCAGCTTGGCAATACTATAACGCGTGGAAAGGCAAAAGGCAGTAGGCCCTGATCTTAAAGGTTTTTGTAGAAATAGGAAAATATTGGGAACTTGAAGTTCCCGGAGCTTGGGAACTTGTTTTAGGGTATTCCGTTTTTTCCTACCCGTCACTTGGAAGTAGGTGGTCTGAAAAAAGGGCAGTAATAAACTACCGGCTGTTTTTACTTCACTGTAGGGTATACAATTCTGCTCTCACCTGATTTTTGCCGCCCTAGATAATGCCGGGACAGGGCTGATAATATGAATGCATAATTCAAATCTGGCTGCCACCACTATCCTGAAAAACAGCTTTGGTGATATTGACATAAATTGTTAAAGGGACTGGCCCAGGCTAAAATCATCTAAAAATCAGTGATTTGATTTTGGCTTCTTAATATGACCATATGATGTAAACATGTCCATAGACTAGAACTTACTGAGCAAACACAAGACGTTGAATGATAGTTTAATGTTGGTCCAACCTCGTAGATAGTTGATCAACGTCTTGTGTCTGCTGGGTGCTCTATTTCATGTTCTATACATAATGAACATTCAATGAACATTAGATTATTTTCATTTCAATACCCCAAATTCTACTATAGCGTAGTTCCCGCTTTCTGTGTAGCATGACAAAATAATTTGACAATTTTTTTTTATCATACGTCTACTGTATTAGCTACTGGTCAATCGAAGCAAGAAGAACTACTCGTCTAATGATGTAATTCTAGCTTTAAAAAATATATTGCTAACAGCCCTGCCAACAAAGTTGTATTCATTGTCGCTATCTCAACAGCTGACATATGATCGCCTTTCCTTGTGGTAACATTATATTTTAAAGTGGTATTGTTCTTCCCAGTGTTGATCTAACTTGTTGCCTCGATAATGCCAGCATTTCATGTCCCATGACTCGTTGTGTACTGGCACTGGGGAAAGGCCTTACTTGCTTTTTGCACACTATATTAAGAACACTGCTAATAGCAGAGCCGACATTTTTCTAAGCAAGCCCCATCGACATATGATATATGGAGGCATCACGCACCGGAGGGGGGAGGGGTGTCATCGTGCTACCAACTTCAGTTTTAATAATTATGTGCGGTTTTAATTATGTGCGGCTCTACTACTCGTTTTCATTGGATTTCTGCAGTTGTTTATTTTTTGTTTATTTTATTTTTGTTTGTTGATCCTTGATAGCTTTCTTGTATACTTTGATTCTGTGTTTTGATTCGTCCACTGGGACCTGAGCTGCTAGTGCCTTTTCTCTGAGCTAGTCAATTTAAATTTTCTCTCATTCGATGACTGAACATTTCTGTGATTTGTGAAATGTAAGTCTCACACTCGCAGTCCCAGTCACACTCAGTCACAACAGTCTTAGCCCAAGTCTTCAACTGGCGATAATTTCAGACCAATAAATCGGCCCGACAAAATCCAAACCAAGACGATGTGTGGGTGCGGAAGAACTTCCAGGTCCAGGTGGTTCAAACTAATAAGGTTTAATTACCTTTTTTGACGAACATACGTTCAAACAAGCCTCGACGTTGTAACTTTCATCATCAGATAACATACACAGAGCACTGTGCTGCCTGTTCCGACCAGACACAGACGGCACGCGTGTATCAAAATGCCGACAGCTCTCCCAGCAAACACGAAGACTCGACCCAATGTTGTTTCAATGTTGGTCCAGCGCCGTTGGCGGTGGGCCAATATTGAAACAGCATTGGGTCAAATGCTCGCGTTTGCTGGGCTCCACACAGGTGTCTGTCTACACCCACCCCTCCGCCACCATAATATTCTCGCCAGCCGATCAGGTTACTTTTAGCAAGACAGCCGGCCAATCACAAGCTTACTACAATACTTGAAATTGAGAGCGGGGGACATATGACGTCAACCATCTGCACATTTTAACATGCGAAGGAGCAGTGTCTAGGGTGAGCAGTGTACAGATAACATTACCAATACCATCTTGCCAGTCTTCAGTGACGTCACATACTACGCCATACTACCGCAAAGCTCAACATCTAAAATTTTTATCGTATTACAATGTCACCTAAAAGACCTTTTGTGCCGAAAAGTGACGTAAAGCAAAGATTTACTACTACTACTACTATTTAAAATTTTAAAGATGGACATGAAAAGTTTATAAAAGTCCTTTTATTTGACTTATGGGCAATTTTAATTTAATTGTGAATTATATATATAGTTCCAGTAATGCACCAACCCCTTCATACTTTAGGTTGTGATTTAAATGAGATTGCGATTTAAAGACTGATTTAGTGGTAGCTGTCGATATCAGGCTCTACTTACATATATGCATTTTTTACGTCAAAAATACTACAAACTATTTATTATTATCCACTTTTCCAGTGGTTGGAGCAGGATGATGTGAAAAGGGAAGGCTTTGTGATTTTGGAAGTTTAAAACAGTACAAGGTGCTTCTGGTACATGAGTGGGACGTGATCACCAGAACCTTCCAGTTTCAGAAGATCTATATATATTCCAGAGGGGGATGATCTCCATATTATTTTCAATTGTACATCCGGAAAATGTGGTTCAGGGATGACTCTGAATTAAATGATGATGCTGATTCATGTAGTGATAACAGTGATAGTGACACCTGTTCATAAGGAAGTGTTCATTCTGATGATGATAATGAAAATGATAATGAATTAAATATTATAACTATTAAGCAGGATGTACATTCTCTGCCCGCCAAAACAATGTCAAACCCTCGAGTGAGTTAGGAAATACTGTTCCAAGTACCGATTAGCCTTAAACATGAGCCAAACAATGTTAAAGACAGTAATTCCATTGTAGTGAATGGGGTGTATTCTTTCAATGTGTGGTGGTGACAGGTGCTGTGGTACAGTTGGTAATTCAGCTGCAAAATGTTCTGCCGTGTTGTTTGTGCGTAGCGCTGAGGCATGAACACTTTTTGCACACATCACTGTCTTCTCTTTTGTTCAACACCAGCAGACGTTCCAGATGATGTCTGTCATCACGATCTGAGGGCACATATATTGGACTATTGGATGGACCCTCTTCTTCCTTGTACCTATCGCTAGGGGTCCAGTAATAAAATGGTAGCTATGGGTCTTATGTACACATTTACATCTCCAATATAGAATTATTAGATCAACTGAGCTACCAGACATTATTTTGCCAAATTAAGTGACCTGTCTATGAACCTAAAACATTATTGAACCCGTATAAACAGGCCGAACAGGACAAGGATTATAATGTAATGGAACTGTTAAGTGTTGCCATGATTTTTATCCAGATTGACTGAACATTGTTTGCTTGAAAAAAAAAAACATTTGTGAACATGGCCTAACATTAAAACAGCATTGGATCATTGTCTCGTTTGAGTAGTATCTTGTAATCAGTTCAGTGGCTATAATAATGCAGTCAATCTGTACTCAATAGGCTACTGTTGGTCTACACTTGACCGTCCCAGACATGCGCGTTTTGCAGTTGGATAATTATTTAAGTGCCAAAGTTAGTACTGGTAGTTGGGTTTAATTTACACTGTCATCAATGTAAACATAATTCTGAATATTTTGATTGTCCCAAACAAATTTAATCCTTACAACGCTGAGTTATTTTGTTTAAACCATGGCTAAAGGGTTTTTCAATTTAAAGTCATCATACATTATCCAGCTAGCTCTTTTTGATTCATTTGAATACCTATGTTATGGGTCTACGGCCATTAGACATACTGTTACTCTTTCAGTGTGTGGATCGACTTTAGGCATCAGAATCTGATGTTTACAGACGTCAGAAGTCAATCCCCACACTGTAAGGGTTAAAGGGACTGGCCCAGGCTAAAATCATCAAAAAATCGGTGATTTTATTTTGACTTCTTAATATGACCATATGATGTAAACATGTCCATAGACTGGAACTGCTAAAGTTTTTTAATTTTTGTGCTGCGCATTCACCAGTTAGGCTAGATATAGAGACGAAATTCCTGATTTCTCATTTTTGACAACCATGTCAAAAATAAGAAATGCGGGAATTACGACCAACTTACCTGACTAACTGTAATTTTATTTAATCGAATAATTGCTGCCTGTTTTCCTGTTCCTCTTTCTGTAGTTTCCTAGCATGAACAATGTGCGCTGCTCTACAGATAGACAACAACTCGCTGCTGATGGGAACCTTTGTTGCTGTGTTTCACTATCTTTGGTGAGCCTCAACCCATTTATAGTGGAATCTGACAGTCGTGTTCGTTCTTTACCAAGCATTCTTTTATTAAAAGACAGATTCCGCTCAACATCCGCATTTCCGTGGCTAAGTGCAGTGCACACTGTACGACTAGGGATTACAAATCAGCATATACATGAAAATAACAACCTCAAGATATAGTCTTCCTTCAGAATAGTCAAACCATTAGAGTTTTTTTTATTTTTTATGATAAAAATACAGCATGTAGGCCCTACATGATGGATGTGAGTAGGAATATATTCAATGTGTCAAACAGAAACCATTAGAGTTGGTTCTCTGCTGTATTCTGTCAAAACCAAGAGCTCGAGATTAGCATTTACAAGAAAATAACATCAAGGTATAGTGAAACCATTTGGAGTATACATGGTACATTATTATCAGACTACTCACATTGCGTGGAGTCCGGCCGCAGTGACCGCCATCTGGCTGTGAACACTGACTTAGCCTACCGATAAGGCCATATTCAGCTAGCGCGCTCTGGTGATCACAGAAGAACCATGTTGCTAAAACATGGCAGTCACTGTGTCAGAGCCTTGCGATGTCATCAGGGTAGTACATTATGAAAGTAGGCCTACAAACATGCAGACATAACAAATGCACTAACCTAAAATAATTTTTTTTGGGAATTTCATTTTCTTTTCTCATTTTTAATAAAACATCAAATAACCTAGAGTGAAATTTCTAAATAATTAACATGAATTTCTGAAGTTTGTCCAGTTTTATCACAGATGGTTGACCTTTAAGTCTTTGCTCTTGACATCCCCTGCATAGCCTGATCCACATCAGCAGAACTGCAGTGGCGAATCCAGGAATTGACAGACGGGGAGGGGACGCCGATTTTTTTTCAGGAATTTATTCTCACCACAGCTGGCAAAGCCGGCCTTTTATATGCTCTAGATGGGTGCGTGAACTGCACCAGAGACCAATGTCAAGGATGTCCTCCACCAGCTTCTCTGTCACATTCCTTGCATTCTCCTCTTTCTGTTCTAGCTCTGTGCGTGTAGCTTCAACTCAGCCTGATAACCTTTCCTGGCTTCAGCCTCACTGTCACGCAGCTTTCTTCCCTCTCGTCGTGAAGCTGCAACACACATTTCCACTTCTCGATCATTTTTCTGTTCTAGCCAAGGCTAGAAGGCTAGTCTTATTACTTTTACTCTGGCCTCCATTTTGTCAAAAGTCATCTTGCCGCACCGACGACACAAGGAGTCAACCATACTCATTTTCTTTCTCCACTGATGTTGTGGCAGCAACATGACTCTACCTCGAAGCTCGTCTGATGACTCCTAGAACTTTCCCTCCGGCAATTGATCCGTCAACTGTCGATCCACCACAGCTAATATGTTGCAGCACATTTTGAGGGGCATAACATCGATAAAAGAGGGGTGGAAATTGACCAGTTGGCGATACTCCGATAGTCCACTATTGCAGGCTTTTGAACGATGCCCATCATCATCATCGAGAGAGCCAAAAATACCTGCATTTTACATATCTTTCTTTCCCTAGGTAGGATATCCCATATCTATTCATGGCACCTCGATAATTCTTGCAATGGTGGTGGTGAGTTTATATATGCCATAGCATATGTTTCAGTGATCCAACTTTCAATTATTTCTTCTGTTAGGAATAGTTCAACTAATTCCGCCAGAACTACCTGGACCACATGGCAAATCTGGGATGAAGGGTAAATTCCGACATGGTGGTTCTGGGTGTGTGGTACGTAGTATAATCAAACATCAGCTTAATAATCATCATCCGATAACCGAGTCGAAATTGGCATAACCGCAGATGATGTGGCCGGAGACTACGATAGTACATCGTTGCTATCTGAAACTCACTATCTGTAAATAATTTTTGCTAAGAATATATATAGAGGCATAAATATTAAACACTAAAATCATTGTAACATGACCTGACCACGCCGGAAATATGCTACCCATTTTATGACCTGCCTCATAAAACACAGTGGGCCAGAAATGTTTCCTCATACACGACAATAGCCTAAGGCTATTATTGAAGCAAAAGTTGAAAAAAATGTCCTAATCTGTCACGCCATGTAGAGGTGACTGAAAGCATTTCAGCACACTAGTGGTACATAACTAATCCCCAGTTGTAAGTCAGTACACTCATTCTCAGTGTTCTATCTCCGACCACACACTGAAACGAGGCATTTAAAATTGTGCTCGAGAAACACCCCACCATTGACCAACCTAGTCTTCAGCCGCCGGGGTACATGACCTGACCACCCCGGAAATGTGCTACCCATTTTATGACCTGCCTCATAAAACACAGTGGGCCAGAAATGTTTCCTCATAGTAGTAGTAGTAGTAAATCTTTGCTTTACGTCACTTTTCGGCACAAAAGGTCTTTTTAAGTGACATTGTAATACGATAAAAACGTTGTAGTCAATTGATGAGATGAATGATGTGAGGGTGGGGGTGATAGGGCATGGTGGGTTATTGAGAGCGTTTTCCTTCGCTCGCCCGATAAGGGGTTCTGGGCATGTCTAGGGGATATACCCCCAGACGGCCGGAGACTTGAGTTTCGCTGTACAATTTAATGATGAAACTCTTTGGCATTTTTATCGTATTATAGTGTCACTTAAAAGACCTTTTGTGCCGAAAAGTGACGTAAAGCAATGATTTACTACTACTACTACTATGATTTTTTTTTTTTGTGTGTTTCCCGTGGTTTCTCTTTGGCATCCTGGTGATGGACGGGATGTCCGAAAGAAACCGTTGCCATTTAATTATTTTTTCACTTCATTGTTTTAATGGTTTCTCTGTGGCATCCTGGCGGATAATGCAGCATGTCATAGAGAAGCCATTGCCGTACAATGTGGTGACTTACTGTGTCCTCCGGGTTCGTGATCACTCTGTGATGTTCTTCAATATCACAGACCTTATTACCAACTGTGGGGGCACTGTAAGTCTTTATTCGTTGAGAATTTTTGTGGTTTAATGATTTCTCTGGCCATACTGGCCGAAAAGTGAAGTCAAGAAGACATTTTACTTACCATCTTAATGGTTTCTCTGTTCATTGTTTATGTCATTCATATTTATGTCTAAATGGGTTTCCATTTTTGATTATAGTATATAGTTTTATAGTATTTATTATATATTTGTTTTGACAATGACACTGTATTGTGACTTTTAATTATAATTGTTCTTGTCATCGTTTTGTGTTAATTTATATTGTATATCGGCGCTGGCGCTGTTTAAGGTTCTTAGGAGTGTATATATATTCAATACGCATCATGTTATCATCAGTCGTTTTTATCTTAATGCCTTAGTGCGGACATACTGTTATCAGTTTCGTCTTTTTACCTTATCACTTTTGCTGATCAAGATATCATATTATTTTAGTCTGGATTGTCATTTAAATGGCCATACTGGCCGAAAAATGACGTAAAAAAGATATTTTAATTACTAACTTACAGTTTTGCTTCATTGACCAAACGACACGAGAAAAATATTCATCTAGATTCTCTCTTCAGCGTTTCGATGTGTGTTATTACAACTGAAATGGTTTTTCATTGAAAAAGACTTTATACCTTGAAGTTGTCTTCCTTTTCACACTAGTGTCTTTAACAACTGTACGTTTCTTTGGTACTCTGTGCTCAAAGAGTGAATATTTCGTCCGGTTTGTAAATAGAACAGCTTGTTCGCTTTCTGTAGTCTTCATCTGAAGCTCACAATACAGACGCCGGCTCTTCATACTTGTGACACACCTGAGCATTGGTGGGATGTGTGCCTTTCCTGTTGACGTAAATGTTCTCGTCCATATTCGGCCCACATATCGGTAAATGGCTGCCATCAATGCTGCCGCAGGTCTCCAACACCCCATGCATATCGTGAAAACTGCGCACTGCATCACTCGTATAAAATTACTGTAACTGATATATATTGTTTACACTGTTTTTGACATATCAGTAGTAAATTTGGTATACATTTATATCTCCATTTGTGTATATGTTCTACAAATAATTAATAACAGAGCATGAAGTATTTGAGGTGATATCAATAATTGTGAAGTTGACCCTCGCTCTATTATTAGGCAATAATATATTATGTCTCCTTAAGCCATTAAATCTTGTGTTCTCAAATTAGGAATATACATGTATGTAATAATCTTTTTATTGACTTAAATGTGTTGGTCGCAAATGCTTCTTGCTAATTCACGGTATATTTTTCTGTTAGCTGTATGCACCATCAGCCTCTTTTTTGTGCAAAATTTAATCACATTTGGAGCATGTATCACTCCTACGAGAACAAAACCCCAAATTTAAAAAAAATCGAAAAATCTCAAAACGTTCACAATCTGATAAAAAAACTGTTCCAAGTGAATCCTGCCCGCAGTAGTACGAGTGTGACACTAGATAATAATGAAGCACCTCAGATACTACGGATGCAGAGAAGGGTCAACAGGTCATGTATATTCATGGTCGATGCCCGAAACCAATGGAATTGGTACATATAAAGTGCTGTCAAAATTCACTTGTGTAACATTTAAATTGCTTCAAATTAGATGAAGTAATGTTCCACAAGTGGTGATATGGTTGGGTGGATATCACTGTAAATCGTTCCGGAGGGACAATGGAGCTTTTTCATGGTTGCCATGGCAACAATTTCACCTTAAATGTCTATAATTCACTAACACACACATACATTTCAAATAAGCCTCCGAACTAATTGGTGTGATATAAGGGAAATGAAATGTAAATAACAACTGTGCAACAGTAGACGAAAAATAAGACAGATAGATGTTCTTCTTTATTAGATGCTAGCCTGCTATTATTGGCCAACATATCCATACATTTAAAATAGTAGATTGAATGTTCTGAATCATCTCCAATATACCACTTTGCAGTGATAGTCTATATTTCCTCTTGTGAACACTGCACAAGTGTACGAGGCACTTGCTGCAGTATGATGTAACTCGCATCCTCAAACACACTGTGCAGTTAGATTTAGTATCAGCGAATACTACAAAATGCTGGGTACTGGGATGATTGATAGTAGTAGTACTTTTCGCCCCCATCCGGGGATGGTCATTAGGGATCTGTTCCGTCTGTTGAGTGCTGTGTACGGCATTGTATGGAAGCACTAGTCTACAGCAATCATCCACGGGCAGCTGCAGCTTCCTCGTATCTGGCCATAATCTTCGGGCGGATTGCCAGTGGCGTACCCTGGTTCCAATGCTCAACAGCGGAGCCAATGCAGCACCCGCGTCAGTGCTGGCGCTGGTGTAGGCCGTGGTAGCCTTAAATAACCAGCAATAGCGTGTTTGACATTAGGTCTCTCACGTGGGATGAATGTTCTTTTTTTATTGTCGTCTACCTTCGCTATTATGTATGTTACCATTTAGTGGTTTTTCTGGGCAACATATGTTCATCAATTTCGACAAAAAAACTTTTTTTCTGCCCACATTTTCACCATTTTTTTCTGATTTTTGTGGCGACAGTTTTTTTTTCCTAGAATGACCCCCCCCCCCAACTCTCCCCGGATATCAAATAGTGTGTATCTTTTTTTTTCGTGAAGTTAACAAAACAGTTTGCAAAGCAACAAACTCTAACCCCCACAGATATCTAATGGTGCGCCCTAAAGATAGTGTGACATGGAATGTTATATGGAGAGCTATATGGAGAGCAACATTCCAAAGCATGCCTGTATTCGATGTTGGTAAGCTGTTAGTATATTAGTGGGTTATAAATTTTCAAAATCAAGTTCTGTGTTGGAAGACGCCATATAACAGATGCTAACTGAGGATGTATGTTTTGTTGTGAAATAGAAGCAGTAAAACGGAATAGGACCTACTGTGTTAGGAAAAACTCTCTGTCACGCAAGCATTTCTGCCAATCCAACAGGAAAACAATGACGATGTAATAAATGTGATTATTTTATATATACTTTGAGAATATCCAGGCAATCCTGGTTGGCTTTACTTTTTTTTATTTCTTATTTTTGACAACCATGTCAAAAATAAGAAATACGGGAATTTCGTCTCTATATCTAGCCTGACTGGTAAATGCACAGCACACAAATTTAAAAACTTTTGCAATTCTAGTCTATGGGCATGTTTACATCATAGATCTAATTGATTTAATAGTTGAAAGAATACCAAACATGTGATGATCCCATTCAACTAATCAACTATAAGAAAAGTGGGCATTTTCTGAGGGACATATTTCTTCTAAAGTGCTTCTTAAAACGTTAGGTCTTATCTATTTTCTAAGTGGCTTCTGAAAACGTTAGTTACCGAAGCATTGCCAGCAAACATATAATGGATAACAATATCATAGGGAAATGGGAATATGCATCTAACAAAGTGGACAGTTACTTGCGGTTGAATTAGAAAGTACATCATCATTAGTAAGTTGGTCTCGGCAAAGGCACCTATGTGTAATTTGATCTGTCAAATAAAAAATACATTTAATACTTATATAGGATGTTCAAAAATACGGACATTGATTAATTAAAGCTGTGGAATAAATTGTTCTTCTTACTGAGCTACAGGTCAACATTAATCAATGCATCACATTACTGAAATAATATTTTAACATTAAAGGGACATCCAGGTCCAAAATCATCAAAAAATCAGTGATTTAATTTTGGTTTCAAAATATGACCATATGATGTAAACATGTCCATAGACTAGAACAGCAATTTTTTTTAAATTTTTGTGCAGAGCATTCACCAGTTAGGCTAGATATAGATACGAAATTCCTGATTTCTAATTATTGATAGCCATGGCAAAAATAACAAATACGGGAATTTCGTTTCTATATCTAGCCTAACTCATATTAAAGTGCTCGGCACATAAATTAAAAAACGTTTGCAGTTCTAGTCTATGAACATGTTTACATCATATGGTCATATTATTAAGCTATATTAAAATCACCGATTTTTTTATAATTTTAGACCTGGGCATGTCCCTTTAACAAGAACATGGATGCCAATTCAGGCGCATATATTTTGCTTTTGGGAGAGCTACAAACAATGCCCCATGGTTGACCGTACGAGCAGCTGTGTATGGTTGTGAGGTATCTATGTCTGGTTGCAATAACCACAGATACAATCAATCAGTATTTCCACAGGAACAATCAGAATAATTTTTGGGTGTTCCGCAATAAAAGGGAGACCAGAGTAGTCTGGAAAAACGACCGATACTACTGCAGGCATTGCTTTGGGTATACGCTTATCTGTAAATAAACGACATCAACAACCTCTCCTGCAGCCTTATTAAATCCGCCTCTAAAGCTGCAGTCTCCACGTGCCTGACCATAATCATTGGCGGATTGCCAGCGGTTCCAGTGCCTGGTTCCTCGGCTCAACAGTGTTATCAGTGCAGGCACCGCCATAGCTGACGAGGGCCCCTGTCACAGCCCGGCTGACCAGCTGCCTATTGAAAAAACACGTGATGCACCAGTTTGATGTTTGGCCGCCCTCATCTGACTGTCTAGTGGCATACAATCAATTTGTGACCCCGGAAAAGTGTCCGCCCGCCACTTTTAAGATTTTAAGGTCACGTTAGGAAAATATAAGCAATTGAAAACTCGAGCTGGTATGACCAGTATAAAAGGTGGCCATTTTGCTTGAATTTCTGAAGTATATAAACAACATCCAGCTCCTCGTTTGGAAACTAAGTGTCAGACAGGTGCCCCGTCTAGCACTTGTCAGTGCAGTGTCACTACAGCTCAGGCACTGATGTTGGTCGTGGTAGCCTTGAAACAACCGGCGATAGAGTGTTTGACATTATGTCTCTCATGTGGGATGAATGGAGTTACCCTTAGCTATTGTTAATCTGGGGACTATCCGACCTGAGGATAGAGGACACGAGTTTCTGAACGTCTGGGTATGCCTGGAAGTAAATCCCTTACACATGCCCAGAACCCCTAGCCGTGTCTTCCTCTCCGAGGCAGTGGATGGATGTATTTGCTTCACCCGAAAAATCCAACATAGCGATGACTGAGAGCGGTCCCGACCCCAAGGTCCGAAAAATGTCCATAACTTTTTAATGACTGTGCGACCTCTGAGCTGAGCAAGCGGGCATGGAACTGAAATGTTACTGATTTAAAAAAAAAAATAGTTTCGACCTCATTATCCCCGATATTTTCCAATAGAAATAGTCCAAAGAAATGTCCCACGATTTTGTACGCGGTCAATCTGTGGCTGAAACCTGTTTCAGCCACTGGGGCTACAGAACCCCTTGTTGGGCTAGTGAAGAAAAACACTCACAACAAACCTCCATGCCCTATCACCCCACCCTCACGTCATCAACTGTACATCATTTATCTCATCAATCGACTTCACAGTTTTATCGTATTACAATGTCAATTAAATGACCATTATGATGTACTTCCAGTCGATGTGTTCTAGTATGTCATCTGTTGTAGCAATTTTGCTCAATATGAACGCTGCCTCTTGTATCTGAATCCTTTTTTATGTTATCGACATAAAATGTGTTCTGGAAGATGAGGTCAATAATGTTTTAATGTGCAAATTGAATTATTTATATTAAGTAACAATTTATTGTTAAATCATCAATAGTAATAACAGTTCAACTTAATTCATGTGTGATCTTTGCAATACTAACAGTCTCAGAAAACATAAATAGCGGATCACTTACTGCTGTAAAAAATTATACAAAGAGTACAACACATGTTCTGCAGTCGACGCCATTTTTCTGCTTTGGAACCTAAAAATAATTTAAACAATAACTTCATGAAATGAACATAAATTAAATATAGTTGACTTTGATAAAAATGTCAAATTTTTCTCATGTATTTTTATGATTGAAAGTTTAACTGAATATATTTGTGAATGATTTGTTGTTAGATGTAACAAACTGACTTCATAACGAAATTTAACTTCTGTGTGCAGTGCAGAAAATACGTACGTCAGGATAAGATATTGTAATTTTAGGTGGCGCTTTTCCCTCCCGTTTGTACATGTCACACGTTTAGATATCTAGTGACCTACAAGTGCCAATACATGTACTTTTTGCTCTAGCAAAAACGATTCACATTATCTGGAGGAGCATATATTAGAATATATTAGAATATTTATTCTCATTTTATAAGTACAATATTTTTATTATCCTACAACTTATGTAAAGGAAACATTAAATACTCACCGCATACATACAGGTGTCATGAAAACATCACATGTTCCCAGTTCTGTCCCCCGTGATCACTCACGGACACCTTTGAAATGATAGTCTGTGGGTTCAAGTGAGCTGTAAAATTTTATACTATATGTTGATTAAAGCAATGGTCTGTATTGCCGACATGACCGAGAAAGCTTTGTAGTCACTTGAAATTGTGTCTCGCTACTGCCCCTATTGCTCCTGGAACATGTTAAATGATCTGATATTTATCATATTTTGTGTGCAATATAATTATACTTTATAGATTAAATAAAGCTATCCATCCCGGCAATATATAACAGGTTTAATGGGTAGAATGTTCTATAAATTGAAAAGCATATACATACCTGACCAAAACATCAACGCAGGTGTCATTTACATAGTGTTTATTGTATATGTACAAGATGAAGTCACTGTGATTCTTTATACAGCACAATGTTGGTTTAATGTTGTTCCAGCGTCATGAGGTGTTCACATAGAATCAAAATTAATAATGTTGTAATTGTGTTATTGTTGTTGTGGCAATACCTTATTGTGGCTTCATCGGTCTGCCCCCTGGTTTGTATCCTCCTGACTGCAAAGATAATATGACATTCTAGAGACACAGATGCTGTCAATTGTGCTCAGTGCCAGAATGTATGATTTTTTTTGATGCAGTTTTAAGCTTGTTTAAAAATTGAATTGTGTAAAGTAAAGGCATTATCACTCCACTAATCTACCAAGTAGTTGTATAGATAATCAGTATCTGTAAACTGTCTCAATGTCATAAACAATACTGGTACACCATATCTCAGTTCATGTATTAGTAAATGATATGAGTAATTGACAAATGACTAACATGATCAATGATAATTAAAAATAAAGTCATTGTTACATTTCAGTTTACTTAATATAATATGTAATATTATGTAATATGTAATGTAATATAATATGTAACAGTGAAGTAATATATAATGGCATGACAGGAATGGAACTCTTAGTACTTTATATTGATCCAGAGACTAACTAGACTTTAAGACAGCCCTCTCATGCAGCTCAAGGACTGAATACGTTGAGGCCTGCTGCGAATAATGGCAGCTTGCCAACTCGAGATGTTGGCAGGTCGCCAGGTCCACTCAGCGACCAGCTCTGGCAGAATCTGAAAAATGCTGAAACTCCCGCCATGGTTTTGATAGATGGGGAATTCCCACTGACCTGCATTATTATCCAAGCGAGAGACGGAGGTTAGCAGTGTCTACACATGGACAGATGACACTGCTGAAGGAGTGTAGAGACTAACTTGTTGTACCTGGCAAAAGTTCTCTGTCCACCAACAGGTATCACATTTTGTTGTATTTCGGCAATTCCATGATGCCTTTACCACCAGCCCCATACAGTCTATTCACACCATCTTCTCTGACACGTAGTCCCATTTGCATCGGCCATGTTTCACAGTAATGTATGCCACTATGCATATTTGTTTAGTTTAATTTCATTAAATATTATTCAAATATCACAAAAACTCACCCACAGGTGAGACTAATTAGAATATTCTTTTAATATCTTGATTCAAATGTGATGTTGAGAATAATAGTATAGCCCATTATTTATTCCATTTCGGCGATGGATTCAAAGATGATATAACAACGTATTGCTATATTGCTATGCTACCCTGATGACATCGCAAGGCTCTGACACAGTGACGGCCATGTTTTAGCCGAATGGCTCTACTGTGATCACCAGAGCGTGCTAGCTGAATATGGTCTTATACCCCTCTTGGTCTTATCGCTAGGTGGAGTCGGTGTCTGTTTTACACAGCCAGTAGTGGAAAAATGGAGGTCACTGCGGCAGGACTCCACGCAATGTGAGTAGCCTGGGTCAGCCGGGTATTGCTATGCAAGGTGAAATGACTTTTTTATTTTAAAACATTGTGTTACAAAAAAAATTATTTTGCAAAATATTGCTCGATTACTTCTTCTCTAACAGCGGTGCCACTTCCAATATCTTCATTATTATTACATTGTTGGGGGGGGGGGAGGGTGTCACCTCCGCGTGGTCCCTCCTGGGCAACTTCTTAGAAGGCCAAGCACACCCGAACCTTTCATCGAACCAGGTTTTGTTATTTTTTTTTGACGTGAAGTTTTTTGTGTTTGCTTTCCGGTTGTTTTTCACTGAGGTTGTCATGTTTATTTTCGAATAGTTTTCAGTTTAAATTCTTTATATATTTATATATTTTTTCATTGTACTTGTGGTGCCTTACAGTGCTCTCACGGATTGTGATCGCTCTGTTGTGCTAGTTCTCGATGACAGACCCGATCCCCAGCTGTGGGGGCATTGTAGGTCTACTCATAGTTCCTCTATGATTTGTTTTTTTTGTGTTTGCAGTGGTTTCTCTTTGGCATCCTGGCGATGGACGGGATGTCCGAAAGAAACCAGTGCCATATAATTATTTTTTCACTTTATTGTTTTAAAGGTTTCTCTGTGGCATCCTGGCGGATAATGCAGCATGTCATAGAGAAGCCATTGCCGTACAATTAGCCTGTGGTGACTTACGGTGTCCTCACGGTTTGTGATCGCTCTGTGATGTCCTCCAATATCACAGACCTTATTACCAACTGTGGGGGCACTGTAAGTCTTTAATTTTTGAGAATTTTTTGTGGTTGCATGATGTCTCCGGCCGTACTGGCCGAAAAGTGAAGTAAAGAAGACATTCACTTACTTACTTAATGGTTTCTCTGTTCATTGTTTATTTCATTCATATTTATGTCTAAATGGGTTTACTTTTTTGATTATAGTATATAGTATTATAGTATATATTATATATTTGTTTTGACAATGACACTGTTTTGACTTAGACTTGTAGTTTTTACACAATCACTCCAATTTCATAGAGATATAGTGACTTGAAAAGTCGTTCATTTTATAATCACTTCATATTTTACATTATTATATTTTACATTATTTATGCTGATATTTTTATACCCATTAAACTGTTTATGTCATGGGGGGGAGGGTGTTACCTCCACGTGGTCCCCCTGGTAACTTCTTTTAGAAGGCTAAACACACCCTCAACCTGTTTGCCGTGGGTTGCATCCCGTATAGGTGGGAGAAGGGATCCTGGTGGTTGAGGGCGTAGGAGCCTGCGGACTCTATACTCCCAACACACCACTTTGGCCCTTATCTCATTGAGACGGGTGGTCTGGTGGGCCCGGCCAGATCAATCGGCTGGTCTCGTTGATCTAGTGTCCATACTTGTCGATTATCATCTCATCTTTATCATCCAAGACAAAGTGAAAGATAGCGCCACTCCCATTTTTATATACACGATTGTGGACACTAGATGGCGATGGCTCATGGGCTAATCTGGTGAAAGGATGTGTACTGCGGTTATTGCAACTGCTGTTCTTTTGCTATGAGTATATCACCCTGGTAGCTCTGACAATACTTCCTGCTGGTTACCGCGGGCAGGTTGCCCCCTTGTAGGGCTCCGTGGTGGGTGGAGAGCCAGGGTGATGAAAAAACAGCACAACACACCATGGATACCGGACATAACAAAGCGACAAAGCGAAAAAATTCTGATGAAGATTATGATAGTGACCAAGCATACCTTGAAAGGTATAAAAAGACCAGGGAGGAAATTCTAAAAGCAAAATTATATTTTCCGAGATTTTTGATGATGACGTCTGGAGATGATGAGAAATCTCTCTCCAGACTCTCAACATTTGCCATCCAAAAGGGAATCCAGGGCTTGGTAGGAGAGCCTAAAACCATCAAAAGGCTGTGCTCTGACGACCTCTTAATAGAGGTCGACAGAGAAACGCATTCTACCAAGCTTCTAGCAATTACGGAATTGGCCGAAGTGCCTGTGAAAGTATCACCACACAGGACACTAAACACCTCAAAGGGAGTTCTCAGGACTCCTGAGCTCAAGAATACAACTAGAGAGGAATTATTGACACAGCTCAAAAAACAAGGAGTCACTGACGCACGTATGGTTACCATTAAAAAAAACGGAGAAATGATTAGAGTAAACACTGCCATTCTCACTTTCAACCGGCCAACTCCACCGGCCACCTTAAAGGTTGGATTTGAGAGATGTACCGTCCAGCCATACGTGCCTAGCCCTTTGAGGTGTTTCAAATGCCAACAGTTTGGACACCACCAAGATAACTGCAGTAAAGCGAAGGTGTGCGCGAAGTGTGCACAACCTGACCATCAAGACACCGCCTGCACAACTGCAATGAAATGTGTCAACTGTAATGGTGAACATACGGCCTATTCCAAAAATTGTCCCCGATGGATTACAGAGAAGGAAATCCAACGTGTTCGCACAGAGCGAAAGATTTCCTTCCCTGAAGCTCGGAAAATTGTTGAAGGGGTTAGCAAACAACCATCATTTGCCAGTGTTGTCGCGAAGCAGGTTGTGTCGGTTGGTTGCCAGACTGATGCAGTAGAGATCAGATCTGCAACTGGTGCAACAAATGTTTCCGCAACACCTGTATCCTCTTCATCAAAACCTAATACAAGCAAAGATACCTCTACTGCAAAAACTATGATCAATAAAAATACAACAACAGCAGCTACCCCTACTGCCCCAAAGCCACTGGCAAATAGGGATTCAAAACAAACAAAAAATGGCAAAACAAATAATAAAGATAAGAACAAAGAAACTAAATAAACCACCAGTAGCTGAACAAACAAAACAAATTAACAAGAAAAGCACAAATAAAGGTAGTGGTCGAATGCTCAAGGGCACTGATGACCCGATCGCTACGTATAATAGATATGAATCCATGGAGTGTGTAGATGGTGATGAAAGCAGCGATAACGAGGTATTTGTATCTCCTGACACCGTCGCTACACTCCAAGCACAGATAAAACCAGGGAGGCATAAAAATTCATAATGGCCCACAAAATTATACAATGGAACTGTCGAGGTTTAAGATCAAATTACAATGACCTGGCTATTCTTCTGCAGGAGCACAGCCCAGCGGCTGTGTGCCTGCAGGAGACTAACTTAAAACCTAACACTAACATAAGTTTTAAAAACTATTCAATAATCAATTGTTTTGGCCCTGCCAATAATGAAAGGGCCTGCTGGGGGGTTTCCATCCTTGTAAAGGATGGAACACCACATCAACAGATCACGTTGAATACAACTTTACATGCTGTGGCGGTTAACATAAACTGTCACAGGCCAATGACGATATGCTCTGTTTATTTACCCCCAAACCGCTCAGTAGATGTTGTGGAATTGAGGCAGCTGGTAAAACAATTGCCCAAACCCTTTATGCTACTGGGAGATTTTAACGGGCACCACACAATGTGGGGCTGTACATCAACCCACGGGGCAGAATAATAGAAGACTTTCTCGCAGAGGAAAACCTCTGCATTTTTAATGATGATACCACCACGTATTTGCACCCTGCTTCAGGATCTGCAACAGCCATTGACCTATCCTTGTGTGATCCCGATTTATATTTGGATTACACTTGGAGGGTCAACGAGGATCTCTGTAGCAGTGATCATTATCCTATATTTATAGAGAGCAACAACTCTATTGTTGAAGAAAGAGTGCAGCATTGGAGCCTGCACAGAGCAGATTGGGAGGCCTTCCAACAGTCTTGTGGGGAGAGCCTCACAATCTCTCAATTTGAGAATGAAGAGGGGGTTGATGACCCTATAGCCCTTTTTACAGCCAAGTTACACAATATAGCAGATAAAAGCATACCCAAAACCTCGACAGTTCCCAAAAAACTCGACAAACCCTGGTTTGATGAAGGTTGCCGAGAGGCAATAGACAAAAGTAAAAAATCCTTGCAAAAATTTAGACAAAACCTTGACGGATATAAGAAAGATTACGCTAAAGCTCGCCACACAATCAGTGAAGCCAAGCGGCAATCTTGGAGAGCATATGTCTCCACACTAAATAATAATACATCGACAAAACATACTTGGCAAATGCTGCGCAGAATCAGTGGCAAGAGGAAAGATAAAACCATCAAGTACCTTGTCACTGATTCCGACACAATAACCAATAAAACGGATATTGCAGAAAAGCTGGCGACATCCTTCGCTGCTAAATCATTGCCAGATCATTATCAGGAAAAATTTCGAAAGATTCGGGTCAAGGAGAAGGAGAACACATTGGACTTTGAGTCAGATAATGACGAAAAGTACAATGTTAATTTCTCTAAACGAGAACTAATTAAATCTACCGCTCAGGCAACTGATTCGGCAACTGGCCCTGATGAAATTCACTACCAGTGTCTGAAACATTTGCCTGATGTATCACTTGATCTGTTGCTTCTACTCTTGAATGATCTGTGGCAATCTCAGGATTTCCCAGATGGATGGAGAGAAGCAACAGTGATCCCGATCCCTAAACCTGGGAAAGATCGAATAATAATAATTATAGGCCAATAGCATTGACAAGATGTCTTTGCAAAATCATGGAGCGCATGATCAATCATCGTCTCACATGGTTTTTACAAGACAATAACATAATAACTAAATATCAATGTGGTTTTCAAAAAGGAAAAAGCACCACAGACCATTTGGTCAGACTAGAGACTTATATCCGTCAAGGTTTTGTTAAAAATCAACATACAGTTGGAGTATTGGTTTATTTAGAAAAGGCCTATGATACCACATGGAAGGGTGGTATCATGAAAGATCTCCATGAAATGGGCCTGAATGGTAGATTACCCTTATTCATTGACAATTTTTTAAAGGGGAGAAAATTTAAAGTCCGCTTGGACAACACCCACTCTTCACTAAATCCACAGGAGGAGGGTGTCCCACAAGGTAGTATCCTTTCACCAACTTTATTTACCGTTAAAATAAACAGTATAATTGATGCTTTACCAGACGATATTGAAAAATCATTATATGTTGATGATCTGGCTGTTTACTGCCAGTCAAGCAATATGGCAATAATTGAGCGGCGCCTGCAAGGTTGCCTCGATAAGTTGGTGACTTGTGCGGATGAGAACGGCTTTAAATTTTCTCCCACAAAAACTTTATGTGTACATTTTTGTAAAAAAAATGGCTTACAGCCTGAGCCCGATCTCAAACTATATGGACAACAGCTTCCTGTTGAAGAGCAGGTCAAATTTCTTGGTCTTTTTTTTCGACAAGAAGCTCAGTTTTACTCCACACATCAAATATATGAAAGATAAGTGTAGGAAAGCATTACAATTGCTACGAGTTATATCCAGCAAGGATTGGGGTGGTGACCGGACAACCTTACTGAGGATTTACCGGTCTCACATCAGATCCAAACTGGATTATGGTTGTATTGTTTATGGTTCAGCGAGACGATCGTACTTAGCAGTACTTGATCCAATCGCGAACCAAGGTTTGAGATTATGCTCAGGGGCATTTCGAACATCACCCATCAAAAGTCTTCAGGTGGAGACCGGTGAGCCCTCTTTAGAGACTCGCCGGTTGAAGCTGAGCCTGCAATACTATATGAAAATGAAAGCAAATCCTGAGAACCCGGCATACTCGTGTGTTGTCAACCCAGAGTACAAGAGACTGTTTAATAACAAGCCAGGGACTATACCTACTTTGGGTATAAGGCTTCAACCCCATCTGGAGGACATGGAGGTGGAGCTCGATGCAATTAGCGTTGTGCGCCCACCAGAATGTCCACCCTGGCTTCTCCAACAGCCTAATATACTTTTTAACCTCTCAGATCTCGGGAAAGGAGACACCTGTCCCCTTGTCTTCCAGAGCATGTTGCTTGAGTTATTTTGTAGATTTCCGATGCACCGGAAGGTGTATACTGACGGATCAAAGGAAGACAAGAGGACAGCTATGTCCTTTGTCTGTGATGATCATGAATTTAGCTGCCGCATTAACGATGAGGCTTCAATTTGCACAGCAGAGCTGTTAGCTATTGAAGCTGCCATCGAATACATCTGGGATAGTAATGACGAGGAGTTCATGATCATCACAGACTCGCTATCTTCATTGCAGGCTCTTAAGAGTCAAAAACTCAACAACCCAATTGTTTCCAATATTTTGCATATGTGTCACTACTTGTCTGGGCACAAGGACATTATTTTTTGCTGGGTACCCAGCCATATTGGAATACAGGGTAATGAACGGGCTGATGTTTTGGCCAAGGCTGCCCTGGATAAGACAAAACAGTTTTATTATATACCATATACTGATTTCAAGTATAACATCTCTGTCTACCTTGATGACATTTTGCAAGGTGAATGGAACATCAATGTCACCAGCAAATTGTTCGAGGTACAACCAATCATTAAGCGATCTTTTACACCAATGGAACGCCGAAGAGATGACGTTGTCTTATGCAGGGCCAGAATTGGTCATGCCTATTTCACAAACGGCTATTTATTGAGAGGAGAATTGCGACCTATGTGCTGCAATACTCGTCTCACTGTAAGACATGTCTTTCTCAGTTGTGCGAAATATGCGCACATCAGAAGGAAGTATTTTGCATTTTATTCCTTATTTGAGCTATTCAGGGACACCCCTGCTGGTTTTATTATTCAGTTCTTTCGGGAATGTAACCTATATTCTATGTTTTAATTATTAGACTTGGACTTGTAGTTTTTACACAATCACTCCAATTTCATGGAGATATAGTGACTTGATAAGTCGTTCATTTTATAATAACTTCATATTTTACATTATTTATACTGATATTTTCAACTCATTAAACTGTGTTGTAGTGCAGGCGCTACAACATGTCATCAGACTCGTTACATATAGGTGCCAGGAGCATCGTCATCTTATCATATCAAACACTTTAAACTGAATATTTTAGTACGCTGATGCTTTTATTGGTTTTGTCTTTCCTTTACTACTTTAAATATACAATATGGGATATTGTAATACCTGGAATTTTCACTTAAATGGCCATACTGGCCGAAAAGTGACGTAAAGCAAATATTTTACTTACTTACTATACCCATTAAACTGTGTTGTAGTGCAGGCGCTACAACATGTCATCAGACTCGTTACATATAGGTGCCAGGAGCATCGTCATATTATCATATTAAACATTTTAAACTGAATATTTAAGTAGGCTCATGCTTTTATTGGCTTTGTCTCTCCTTTACTACTTTAACTATACAATATGGGATATTGTAATACCTGGAATTTTCACTTAAATGGCCATACTGGCCGAAAAGTGAAGTAAAGCAAATATTTTACTTACTTACTTATTACATTGTTCCTCGTCAGGCATCACAAATTCTGGATCCGGTATGTTAGATCTTCTTGCCGTGTTGTAAACACACCACACCACTGTGTTAGCCAGCGACCCGTGCACCCGTGTTTTGGACGGAATAAAGTAAAAATAACGGGCAAAAATTGACCAAATTACACTATAAAGGAGGAAATGCACGGGCAGTTATGCAAAAATTGGGGGAAAAAAACACAGGCAGTAGTCTAATCCTAGCTAAGACAGTGCACCACTCGCCATAAAGATGTTGCAGCACACATCAATGGAGCTCTCATATGAGGTGTCTATCAAATAAATATAATTCAGATATATCATATATCAGATATATACAATAATTTCTAGCGTAGGTTCCTTCATTGAAAATTAATTTTCTAGATGCAGGTTCATTGCTACTCAATATTTAAACAATTAATTTATTGGGTAAATACAATTAGCTTACATGGTATCACCTGAATTTTGACTTTAAAATCCCAATACTCCGTTCAACACTTGTAGACGAGTAGATATATGACAATAATCACTCAAACTCCAAAAAAAAAAGTTTTCTCAACGGTTTTCTATCCTACTGGATATAGTGAATGACCAAAAAAAGTCTATCAAAATCTGACCCATAGAAGTCTGAAAATCCAAGATGGCCGCCATGAGACTGTGGAAATCAGTAAGAACATTCTTACATTTTATAATTATACCATGATACTTGGGGGGGATGGGTGTCACCTCCGCGTGGTCCCCCCTGGGCAACTTCATAGAAGGCCAAGCACACCCAAACGTTTTATTAATATTGTGTTTTTCTCACGTAATTACATATGGGTCTAGAGTATTTTGCATTACTTTTCAATCTATATTAAATCGGTTTGGCGGTAAATACAGAGCATAGTCATTGGTTTGTGATGTTCAATATGATCTGAATCGGTATGTGGATGTGTGTCTAACGTTCTATTAGTATACGGGACTGTCTTAAGTATTTCTATTGTATGTATTCGTTTTTGTAAATGGTTTCTCTTTGGCATCCTGGTGTTGGACGGGATGTCCGAAAGAAACCATTGTCATATAATTAGTTTTTCATTTTATTGTTTTAATGGTTTCTCTGTGGCATCCTGGCGGATAATGCAGCATGTCATAGAGAGGCCATTGCCGTACAATTAGCCTGTGGTGACTTACGGTGTCCTCACGGTTCGTGATCGCTCTGTGATGTCCTCCAATATCACAGACCTTATTACCAACTGTGGGGGCACTGTGAGTCTTTAATTTTTGAAAAATGTTTGTGATTTAATGATTTCTCTGGCCATACTGGCCGAAACGTGAAGTAAAGAAGACATTTACTTACTTACTTAATGGTTTCTCTGTTCATTGTTTATGTCATTCATATTTATGTCTAAATGGGTTTACTTTTTTTGATTATAGTATATAGTGTTGTAGTATATATTATATATTTGTTTTGACAATGACACTGTTTTGACTTAGACTTGTAGTTTTTACACAATCACTCCAATTTCATGGAGATATAGTGACTTGATAAGTCGTTCATTTTATAATAACTTCATATTTTACATTATTTATACTGATATTTTTATACTCATTAAACTGTGTTGTAGTGCAGGCGCTACAACATGTCATCAGACTCGTTACATATAGGTGCCAGGAGCATCGTCATCTTATCTTATCAAACACTTTAAACTGAATGTTTTAGTACGATCATGTTTTTATTGGCTTTGTCTTTTCTTTACTACTTTAACTATACAATATGGGATATTGTAATACCTGGAATTTTCACTTAAATGGCCATACTGGCCGAAAAGTGAAGTAAAGCAAATATTTTACTTACTTACTTACCATGATACTTGTTTATAATCTATGTTTTAACAGTTGAGGAACTCATTGGATACAATAACATTCTGGCATCGTCAAAAATCTACGATGGCGGTGGGGCTAGGGGGGCAGAATCAAAGGTCAATTTAAACGTAAAATAGGATTTTTCAACAAATAAAGGTAGAAACAAAGTGTAATACCTTTTTCGTGTAATTGTGACTAGAAAATCCATTCCATATATTATTTTCATGATTCAAGGTCATCTTCAATGACAAAAGAACAACTTCAAGGTCTAGTAATCGAAAATTTTATTATACCAAATCAAGCTACGAACATTGTAATACCTCATTTTCATGATGATTTTGACTGGTAAGTCATCTTATATTATTATGTTTGTCATTCAAGGTGACCCTCACGGTCAAAAGGTCAAATTCCCGATAATATTATTTTCAACAAATACAAATGTCATAGTTGTGATTAATTAGCTCTTTTTGACTAGACAAAGTGTTCTTCAACGCCTCCAATCGTCCTTGGACGCTTTACTGTCGCTCTTGAACGCCCCCAGATGTTCTCTGACGTCTCCCAATCGCCCTTTCACACCTTCCCATCGCCATTTAACGCCTCTCAGTCACCCTTTAACACTTAGTCATTGCATTTTGACGCCTCCCCAGCGCATTTTAACGCATTTTTTCGTATCAGTCACCCTTTATGCATCTGTGTTGCCCTTTATATAGCGTCTGTCTGTTACCCTTTAACGCTTCTTCATCGCCCTCTAACCTCACTCCATTGCCCTTAAACGCACTATGTCACACCTAAACGAATCTTAATCGCCCTTTTAAGACTCCTCATTGCCTTTTAACGCCTCTCCATCGCTCTTTTGTGCTTTTCCATCGCCATTTAAGGCATCTGAGTCACCCTGTAACGCTGCCTATTTCCATGAGGGTAGGCCTACCTGATTATCCCTACATGCCTACTAATTAACACAGAAACGCAGTTGGGGGGCGTATTTATCAGGAGTTTATTATGTGCACTGAAATCAGTGTGCAGGCTATCAATACAGGTGTCGACTTGAGGTGTAAAAAATAGATGTGACAGACAGACAGTGCACTATGGCTGGTTTCGCCGGGAATTCACAACATGCAACGCATGTCGGATTCAACATGTCGGATTCAACACCTCATTTAGACCAATATATTTGTTGCTTAATTGTGAAACAGCTGCATCTTAGCTTTCCATAAAACACTGACCCTGAAGCCCAGCACAAGCTCTACTTCAGTGCCGTCAGGCTCTAGTCTTCTTATGGAGACACACTGTTATATGTTTCCATATATTCTTAAACAAAGCAAAACAACGGGAGCATGGAATATAACAACCAACCTGTGCAAGCTACGTACTAACTTTCAGAGGCATTCTATATATAGTGATACACTCCCAGTCCTCCACACTTCGGAGTTGTGACAAAAAAATCCTTTTTTTCTCGCTTTTTTCCAACCTTAACACTTTTCCTTTGAGACTTTTGGATGGTTTAAAGTTGGGGTGACTTCAATTTCATTGGCAAGCACTTGGCAACTACACCACTATCTGCATGCCTTGACATATTAAAACAGTAGGCACACCTAAAGTTGCACTGGCACACAGAAGAATTTATTTTCTGATAACATATTTCATGTCGTACATCAGTGATAATAAAACATTTTATTTATTTATAAGTTTTTAAACTTGTGTCAAACACAACAGTACCTTGTGTTTGTATTATATCAGGGATGCAATTATTCTTCGAATAACATCATTGTGAGCCAGAATTGGTCGGAATATTATTGGCCACGATCTACCAAAAAGATTGGCATAAATTATCAACAAATTAAATTACTCGTAAAAACTAAAAGTGAATAAATAATTGCCTTAGTCACTAATAAATATTGGCCGATATCATTTTTGAAAAGAGCTAGGTCGCCATGGTTTAATATATATACCAAAATTATTTCAGTGTTGTAAAGGTTACAATAATATTCGAAATATAATGAAGATATAATGTAAAAAGTAATTTTTGTACAATTTATAATTTCTTTCCAGATATGGATCATTTTCTATCCATATTGATATCATTATCTTACTCTATTTTCTCAATTGATCATGCACTTGCTACAAAAAAATGAGGCGGTAATGTGCATATATGGGATACAAAATGCCTCTTCCTGAGTCTTCGCTAAAATTGAGACAGAATCCATGTTGTGTGCAGACGCGTAGTTGTTGGCCTCATCGCTGATGACATAATAGACAAATCATTTAGATAATCCTCGCATTTTCCTCCGGGCATCAGGGAGATCCCCACAGCGAGACTACCCGCATTGCTGGCTGTGAATGCATCTCGTTGATGTGTGTTCCGTCAAAAGTGGTGGCGTCCCAGCTAAGAGTAGCCGCTTCACTAATCTGTAGGGCTTCCCCAACTTGCAGGATGTTAATAACACTCATCTCTCTGGCAGATCGACTGGGAATTTGTTCCAGCTGTCGTCCTGTAATCTCGTGAACCATGGCATTGATCAGCTCACCGACTTTTTCACTGGAACCTGAGATGAAGTGCAGTGATATATAGCTTTTCGAACATCTTGGCTGTATGTCTTTTTGTTATTTTTTGTGGAGACACCACAGAAGATGCTCTTTAGTTCTTCTTTCAATTGTGAGTTATCAGATTCCAACTCAGCAACACACTGTTTCAAAATATCCACCAATTCAGCATTTTCAATGCTACCACTACAATATAAGCAGTTCTCTGAGCTGCTGGTTCTCTTATCAATTGTAGCTGTCTTTGATTTATAATATCTCCTAGTCTCAGTCTTCTGGGGTTTTTATCCCTCTCCTCTTAGTCCTGGGGCTGATTCTGAGAACTAGTCGAAATCCCGATTATGCTGCACCCCCTAGAAGAACATAGGTTTCTCATTTTTAGCCCGCATTTTAATTAAAAAAGGTGGGCTATTGCAATTGAAGTTCGGCGTCGTCGGCGTCGGCGTTAACATTTACTTGTGGGCGCGATAACTTGAAAAGTTTTTCATGTTTCCTTCCCAAATTTGTTTTGCATGTTACTAATGACCACTTCTCGGACAAGTTCAATAATGGCTGAAAAAAAATTCAAAATGGCCGACTTATTGCGATTTTTCACCTTTTACGTCAATAATTTGACCTTGTGGGCGCGATAACTTGAAAAGTTTTCCACGTATCCTTTTCAAATTTGTTATGCATGTTACTAATGACCAGTTCTCGGACGAGTTCAATAATGGCCGAAAAAAAAAAAAATGGCCGATTTTTTGCGATTTTTCACATTTTACGTCAATAATTTGACCATGTGGGCGCGATAACTTGAAAAGTTTTCCACATATCCTTTTCAAATTTGTTATGCATGTTACTAATGACCAGTTCTCGGACAAGTTCAATAATGGCCGAAAAAAAAAAAAAATGGCCGATTTATTGCGATTTTTCTCATTTTACGTCAATAATTTGACCCTGTGGGCGCGATAACTTGAAAAGTTTTTCACATATTCTCTTCAAATGTGTTATGTATGTTACCTATAAGTAGTTCTTGGACAAGTTTAAAAATGGCTGAAAAAAAAAAAATGGCCGATTTATTGTGATTTTTCTCATTTTACGTCAATAATTTGACCTTGTGGGCGCGATAACTTGAAAAGTTTTTCACATATCTTCTTCAAATTTGTTAGGCATGTTACTAATAAGTAGTTCTTGGACAAGTTCAATAATGGCTGAAAAAAAATTAAAAATGGCCGATTTATTGCGATTTTTCTCATTTTACGTCAATAATTTGACCTTGTAGGCGCGATAACTTCAACATTTTCACAAGTATCCTCTTCAAGTTTGTTATGCATGTTACTAATAAGCAGTTCTTGGACAAGCTCGATAATGGCCGGTAAAAAAATGGTCGACTTATTGCGATTTTTCACATTTATTTTACGTCCATAATTTGACCTTGTGGGCGCGATAACTTGAAAAGCGGCTGGTTTCTTCAACGCATTGGCTTGAGTGAAGCTTACAAATGAAGACACTTTTGTAATACCCCCTTCCTCATATATCGACTTTGATCTTTATGACACCAATAGAAAACATTTTTGTCAGACGCATCTTATAGATCTGCTTGTAGTCTATGCAAGTATAGTATATCATATTATACATGTATCTATCTTATTTAACATACCATTTATATCTTGGGTTGTTATTTACTTGATGACATTCGTCTTTACTTTCTTTATCATAATTCGGCGGCGGGCTATTATCGAGTGTGCTCTTGTTTTATCTTTATTTGGAATGTATGTAACTAATTTCAAAACAATACCCCTCTAAGAATGTGTCCGAAAGAAAAAAAATCGCCTTGTAATTTTTTTTATAATTTCTCATTTTTTTGCAGAAAAAAAAACTAAATTATAATTTATGACTCGGTAGATTATTATTACATTATTACACTGCAGTATTTTTTTTATATATATAAGTATACTGTTAAATACATACCAGGTGAAATTTGCAATAGTTGAAATGTTATTTGTCAGCTACAAGTGTACAAATGGCAATATTCTCATTTTCACCAGAGGACTATGACTGACTGCAGGGAATGGTCCTCAAAGGGTCTTTCGGACACATTTTGAAAGGGGTAATGTTTTTAAAGGGGGGGAAGGGTGTCACCTCCGCGTGGTCCCCCCTGGGCAACTTCTTAGAAGGCCAAGCACACCCAAACATTTCATCGAACCAGGTTTTTCTATTTTTTTGATGTGAAGTTTTTTTGTGTTTGCTTTCCGGCGGTTAAGGGTTTTTCACTGAGGTTGTTATGTTTATTTTCGAATAGTTTTCAGTTCAAATTCTTTATATATTCTTTATATATTCATATTTATATATTTTATATATTTTTTCATTGTACTCATTGTAGATCTACTCATAATTCCTCTACGATTTGTTTTTTTTTGTGTTTGCAGTGGTTTCTCTTTGGCATCCTGGTGTTGGACGGGATGTCCGAAAGAAACCATTGCCATATAATTATTTTTTCACTTCATTGTTTTAATGGTTTCTCTGTGGCATCCTGGCGGATAATGCAGCATCGTCATCTTATCATATCAAACACTTTAAACTGAATATTTTAGTACGAACATGCTTTTATTAGCTTTGTCTTTCCTTTACTACTTTAACTATACAATATGGGATATTGTAATACCTGGAATTTTCACTTAAATGGCCATACTGGCCGAAACGTGAAGTGAAGCAAATATTTTTACTTTTTTTTCTACTTTTAATGTTTTTAAAATGAAAGCTGGTGAACCAAAGAAACAAAATATACCATTAAACCTATGGTTGTCTAGGGGTGCAACAAAATCTAAGTTTTCAGAATCAGCCTTAGGACTACATAGCAATTACAAATGCATCTGGAGCTTGAGTGAAGTCTAATTTCAGAATTAGAAATTGTTTATTTTTTTCATAAAAAAATACATTGTAATTCACATAAAATACATTAAGCTTGTTAATGCTTATGAAAAAAAACTGGTGGCGACAGAAGCTTATTGCTTATCAAGGTCACCACCTACTTCAATTTTACCATATAGAGTTACTTCTTAGTCTCGTATTAAAACTTTGATAATAGAATATTTCTGGATATGTCTCAATTTATAATTTGGACAGGCCAATACATCAAGTGCCGTTTCAGCCTCATACACCATAATTTATGTGAAAATGAAATCCACGCATAACATACATAATAATCCAATAGCATGAACAAAACAATCCGAGTACAGACCACATCACTTCACTTTCAACAATAAACCCAAGCACATTAGTTTAATAACAATGCAGATAACTGGACTTGATATGTCTTTTGAAAAAATGTATTGAAGATATATTAGTTATATCATCCGGTAAAGCATTCCACAGCCTTATTCCTGCATTCGATGCACATTGTCTCCTTAAATTAGTACGAGAATATTTTATGGAAAACATTTTTTTCTCCTACTTGATCGTATATTTATATGAATTTGAAAAATATTTTGTATATTTATTGGGAGAAGATTATGGAACGCCTTAAACATTAAAATTGCCATGGCATACTCCAGAAGATCTGGAAATGTAAAAATAAATGACAGTTCAAACAATGGTTTTGTATGCTCTAGATAACAAGTTGTATGAACCATTCTGATAAATTTCTTCTGTAATAATGTTATCTTATTTAAAAGATATCCACTGGCTCTGCCCCAAATTTCACAACAGTAAAGCATAGATGGCAAGCATAAACTATTATAAAGCATAGTTAGTGATGAAGTAGATAATAATCTGCTAGCCCTCTTTATAACATAATAGTTCTTGTGTAACTTTGAAACAATTTGCTGACAGATAGTTACACTCAAACTCACAATTTCTTTACTAGTACAGAATAAATTTGTATCGTCTGCAAATATTATAAATTTAGAAATATTTGATACATTTACCATATCATTTATATACAAAATAAGTAATTTAGGTCCTAATATACTACCTTGTGGCACGCCACACCACATATTCATTGGGTCAGAATTTTCATTATTATAAAATACATATTGTGATCTTTCTTTCAAATAACTCGCCAACCATGCATTAGCTATACCTCTAATCCCATATCTATTCAATTTTTGTAACAGCAATGTATGATCAATAGTATCAAAAGCTTTTTTTAAATCTATAAACACACCAATTGTGCTTAGCTTATTATCTATCGACTTGGTGAGTTGTTCATGCAGATCAATCAAGGCATGAGATGTTGTTGAGTTATTTCTGAAACCATATTCACTATTTGATAGAGTATTATTTATCTCTAAAAATTTATTCAACCGATTATTAAAAAGTTTTTCCAATATCTTTGAAAATTGTGGAAGTAAAGAAACTGGTCTATAATTAGTAAAAGAATCCTTCAGTCCTGATTTAAAAATAGGAATTACCTTTGCAATTTTCATTTGATCAGGAAAAATTCCCATTTCAAAAGATATGTTAGCTATATGACTTATTGGAATGGCTATAACAGAAATGCATTCCTTTACCAACGCAAAATTAATGCCGGAATGATCCATGGATGTCTTATTCGGACTTGAATTTACAACTTTTAACACTTCATTTTCAGTAACGGGTTCCAAGAAAAATGATTTTTTCGAAGGGTTATTCATAGTATCAAGAATTGATCCATTAATTTTTTTAGCTAGCTTCGGGCCTACATTAACAAAAAAATTATTAAACCTGTTAGCTATAGATGTACTATTCTTATAATAGTATCATAATTAAACACAGTTTGTGGCGCTACTGATTGATTATTCCTTTTAATTATAGCATTTAGTTTTTTTAATATTTTGTTTACTTTGACATAGGAGCTCATCATAATAATTTTTTTCAGCTTTTCTCAAGATAGATGTCAACGTATTCTTATATTGTTTATATTTACATTTCGATTCCACTGGGTTTTTTTTTTGATAAAAAAGATTTACATAACAAATTTGTCTTTTTGCAAGCTTTAATTAGTGCTTTATTAAATCATGTTTTTTTTAATGTTTTTTTATCTTTATAATCTTGGATTCATATGGGCAGTGTCTGTCTAATGAATTAAGAATCAAATCAATAAAATTATTATAGCTACCATTTACATAAATAGAATTTGTTATAAAGTCCCAGTCTCTATTCTTCACCTCCTGAATAAATTTGTCCTTATTCAACTTGTTGCGCTTGTATGACCTAAGCGAGCTGGTGCATAACCTTTTTATAGAATTACAGCTTGTTATTATAGGGAGATGATCACTGATGTCCGTTATAACAATACCACTTTTATGTTTATAATCTGGATCATGGGGGGGGGGGGATGGGTGTCATCTCCACGTGGTCCCCCCTGGGCAACTTCTTAGAAGGCAAAGCCACCCACACGTTTTTCTAATTTTTGTGACGTGAAATTTTTTTGTTTTTGCTTTCCGGTGGTTCAGGGTTTTTCACTGAGGTTGTTATGTTTATTTTCTAATAGTTTTCAGTTCAAATTTTTTATATATTCTTTATGGGGGGGGGAGGGTGTCACCTCCGCGTGGTCCCCCCTGGGCAACTTCTTAGAAGGCCAAGCACACCCAAACCTTCATACAACCAGGTTTTTCTATTTTTTGGACGTGAAGTTTTTTTGTGTTTGCTTTCCGGTGGTTTAGGGTTTTTCACTGAGGTTGTTATGTTTATTTTCGAATAGTTTTTAGTTTCTTTATATATTCTTTATATATTCATATTTATATATTTTATATATTTTTTCATTGTACTTGTGGTGCCTTACAGTGCTCTCACGGATTGTGATCGCTCTGTCGTGCTAGTTCTCGGTGACAGACCCAATCCCCAGCTGTGGGGGCATTGTAGGTCTACTCATAGTTCCTCTATGATTTGTTTTTTTGTGTGTTTGCAGTGGTTTCTCTTTGGCATCCTGGCGATGGACGGGATGTCCGAAAGAAACCAGTGCCATATAATTATTTTTTCACTTTATTGTTTTAAAGGTTTCTCTGTGGCATCCTGGCGGATAATGCAGCATTTCATAGAGAAGCCATTGCTGTACAATTAGCCTGTGGTGACTTACGGTGTCCTCACGGTTTGTGATCGCTCTGTGATGTCCTCCAATATCACAGACCTTGTTACAAACTGTGGGGGCACTGTAAGTCTTAAATTTTTTGAGAATTTTTTGTGGTTTCATGATATCTCCGGCCATACTGTGAAGTGAAGTAAAGAAGACATTTACTTACTTAATGGTTTCTCTTTTCATTGTTTATGTCATTCATATTTATGTCTAAATGGTTTTACTTTTTTGATTATAGTATATAGTATTATAGTATATATTATATATTTGTTTTGACAATGACACTGTTTTGACAATGACACTGTTTTGACTTAGACTTGTAGTTTTTACACAATCACTCCAATTTCATAGAGATATAGTGACTTGAAAAGTCGTTCATTTTATAATCACTTCATATTTTACATATTTATACTGATATTTTTATACCCATTAAACTGTGTTGTAGTGCAGGCGCTACAACATGTCACCAGACTCGTTACATATAGGTGCCAGGAGCATCGTCATCTTATCATATCAAACACTTTAAACTGAATATTTTAGTACAAACATGCTTTTATTATATTTTATTATTTTTATTATAGAGAAGTCATTGCCGTACAATTAGCCTGTGGTGACTTACGGTGTCCTCACGGTTTGTGATTGCTCTGTGATGTCCTCCAATATCACAGACCTTATTACCAACTGTGGGGGCACTGTAAGTCTTTAATTTTTGAGAATTTTTTGTGGTTTCATGATTTCTCTGGCCATACTGGCCGAAAAGTGAAGTAAAGAAGACATTTACTTACTTACTTAATGGTTTCTCTGTTCATTGTTTATGTCATTCATATTTATGTCTAAATGGGTTTATTTTTTTGATTATAGTATATAGTATTATAGTATATATTATATATTTGTTTTGACAATGACACTGTTTTGACTTAGACTTGTAGTTTTTACACAATCACTCCAATTTCATGGAGATATAGTGACTTGAAAAGTCGTTCATTTTAAATTCACTTCATATTTTACATTATTTATACTGATATTTTTATACCCATTAAACTGTGTTGTAGTGCAGGCGCTTCAACATGTCATCAGACTCGTTACATATAGGTGCCAGGAGCATCGTCATCTTATCATATCAAACACTTTAAATTGAATATTTTAGTACGAACATGCTTTTATTAGCTTTGTCTTTCGTTTACTACTTTAACTATACAATATGGGATATTTTCACTTAAATGGCCATACTGGCCGAAAAGTGAAGTAAAGCAAATATTTTACTTACTTACTTATCATATCAAACACTTTAAACTGAATATTTTAGTACAAACATGCTTTTATTGGCTTTGTCTTTCCTTTACTACTTTAACTATACAATATGGGATATTGTAATACCTGGAATTTTCACTTAAATGGCCATACTGGCCGAAAAGTGAAGTAAAGCATTTTACTTACTTACTTACCTCTCAATAAATAGCCGTTTGTGAAATAGGCATGGCCAATTCTGGCCCTGCATAAGACAACGTCATCTCTTAGGCGTTCCATTGGTGTAAAAGATCGCTTAATGATTGGCCGAAAAGTGAAGTAAAGAAAATATTTTACTTACTTACTTACTATATATTCTTTATATATTCATATTTCGTCTACTTAGAATCAGAACGAGTTCAATTGCCGAAAAATCGCCAAAATTGCTTTTTAGTATTAGAAAGAGTTAAAATGCATTGAGTACGGTTTAATAATCAGCTGATTAACTTATCAAGGACTCCAAACTAGTGCTGCATTAATTGAGCTGTTTCTAATTCGTACTTAATCAGTTATGCTGAATCAATTGAGCTCGTTCCAACTCATGCTTTGTGGGTTATACAAAAGAGGTCACATAAAAGGTTAAAGTGAATGAGCGCTTTATCTGCTTTAGTTATCGGATGACCAACTCGTTCTCAATCAGTTGAGCTCGTTCTAATTGATACCTGATCAGTTATGCTGAATCAATTGAGCTCGTTCTAATTCATGCTTTGTGGGTTATACAAAAGAGTTCACATAAAAGGCTAACGTGAATGAGCGCTTTATCTGCTTTAGTTATCGGATGACCACCTGGTTCTCAATCAATTGAGCTCGTTCTAATTTTCACTGAATCAGTTATGTTAACTAGTTAAATCGATTGAGGTCGTTCATAGCTCATAAACGCAAATCATAAATTAAATATAACTCAGGTCACAGACTTTTCGCGATGTCATGTAAATATTCATGTTAATGAACCTAGGAATGTTAGGTTTTGTCCCCAAGAGCAGTGGCAGCGACCCGGCCCCTCTTGTCTGCAAAATTGGAAACTATGTATTCTGACGAATAAAAAAGTTATTATTTTATTTTGCGTGCGTTTTTTCGGGTCCTCATTTCCATTGTATTATGCACGTCGGTAGAAATCTAGGGCTATGATGCAGTCTTAAGATAGCCTTTTAATTATCAGTTTACCAAGCAGTCTTAAAATAGTACCGAAAGCCTTTTAATTATCAGTTTATCAAGCAGTCTTAAAATAGTACCGAATCAATTGAGCACGTTTTAACTCATAATGCGTCAGCTACTTGTAAGACGCATCATACAAGATTAAAGTAAATAAGTTCGTTGATTCTTTCATTTTTCCTATGATAAAATAATCTCAAGTAGTAGTAAATTAATTTAGCACGCTGTAACTCCTAGTTAAGTGGCATACAAGCTCACTAATTATTTTAGTTTTTACATACATTAAATTGAATATTAGTCGACATAGGGAACCAAAAATACTGCATCTTTGCAGTTTGTTCCATTAATTTCCGGCTTGAAATTGTGGCATAATCCACCCTAAATATAATTTCAATAACAAGCTCCCGCTATTGCTTTTCTTTTGAACAGCTAATGTAATTTCAATTTTTTCCCAACTCTGTTTCACTTCGGAGGGGATGCACAGGTTATAACCATGTGACGATGGCACATGATAAATGAGGCTATGTTGCCTATTGTTAAAATCACTTTTGCAAAGCATGTGGTATGCATTAAGCAGTTTAAATTAGCCGGTAGACATGCATACTTCATTTCCCACATCATTTAAACTATGTAGATTTATCTACGTAGTATTGCCACTAGTGTAAATATTAGAAAAATTATAAGCGAGTCTATATAATCAACCAAATGTAAGAGAAGATGGAGAAAATAATTTATTAAAACCTGTAAAAAATAACATTTCGTCGCCTCGGAGCTAAAGGATCCTATCTGACACTCGTTAAAGTGGCAGATAGGATCCTTTAGCTCCGAGACGACGATTTATAAAGTATAAAGTGATTTAACAAAACAAATAACACTAAGGTGAAATAGCAGTATAATCACTTATGTTGATACATAAATGTAAAACATTAAATATTATACAACAAGTCAATGAGCATAATTATAAATAATTGAATCACTAGTAACCCCAACATTTCATACAAGATAAACAACAGCACCAATGTCATACTAAACAGTAGTCTTAGTTATCAATAATATCAATAAATAAGTAAAAATGATGACTATTTAAGTCTCAATTGATATTACAAAATCATGTATAGGGGAGAGTGGGGCATGTCCGCCACCCTAAGACATATATTACTTTAACACCTACAGCAGTAAAGATAAATTGGACTAATATGGCTACTAAGACAACCTCCCACAGTACTTTGGTTGGAACAAGACTCGATGGCACCCAGCCAATTTATGAACAGTTGATGTGGGAAATAAAACTTTACTCGCATGTGGCGGTTATGCCCCGTGCATGGGGCATAACCGCCACATGCACGGGGCATAACCGCCACCAATTATGACCTAACTCTCAAATATTAATTAAATTAAATTGGGAGGCAGAGTGTGACTACTCGACAGTGGCAATGTTTTTTTTTATTCCTGGGGAAAGTCTATTATTAAGCATTCCTCTGAAAGGGGATGCCTACTGTTTTTGCATTGAACGTCTGCTGCCGCCGCAGTGCTCTGCCGCCGTTTATGCCTCTGTCATGTTTTGGCCATTTGAGTCTAAGATCTAAGCAAATCGTTTTTAAATTTAACTAATGTTTATAATTATGCCTAAGGGTAATTTGTGGTGAAATGTGTTGACCTGGCAGCCATTTTACAATTTTTTTGGATAACAGTAGGCCTATGTGTCCGAAATTGAACTTCGAAGCATTCAAAAAGAATGTTTCAACAGTCAAAATTTAGTTGTCCTACGATACAGTCCAAACTGAATGCTGGATTTATTTCATTTTGGGCTAAAATCAAAGCCTGGGGGCAGTCCTCCGATTGTTTTTGGTTTATTTTTTGGGGGAGTGGTGGACAATTATTATTTTGCACATGCAATTATTGCAGTGACCGCCTAATATTGCCCCCCTCCCTCCCAGGATCTACCCCCCCCCCCCATTATTGTGATTATGTGAAGTGTATTCGGCTCCCAGAATCTACCTCTCCCTCCCAGAATATACCCCCTTTTCAACAAATATATGCGACCCTCCCAGAATATACTCCTTCTTCCCAGTATATACCCCCCTTTTCGACAATTATATGCGACCCTACCAAAATCTACCCCTCCGTCCCAGAATATAGGCCCTACCCTCCTTTTCAACAACTCTATGCGACCCTCCCATAATCTACCCCCCCCTCCAAGAATATACCCCCCTTTTCAACAACTATATGCGACCCTCCCAGATTCTACCCCTCCCTCCCAGAATGTACCCCATTTTCAATGTCAACTATATGCGACCCTCCCACAATCTACCCCTCCCTCCCAGAATATACCCCCCTTTTCAATAACTATATGCGACCCTCCCAGAATCTACTCATCCCTCCCAGAATATACCCCCATTTTCAACAACTACAAGATTATGCGACCCTCCCAGAATCTGCCCCTCCCTCCTAGAATATTTTTCAGTTCTGGGGGCAAGTGGTAGATTCTCCCACAATACAAAAGCGTCTAGAAAAGGGGGCATATTCAGTGACTGAGGGCTATATTCTTGGAATATCGCATATAGTTGTAGAAAGGTGAGGAGGGATATATTCTGAGAGAGAAGGGGGCATATAGTTGTCTAAAAAAGGGGGGTATTCTCGGAGGGAGGGGTAATTTCTGTGAGTGTCGCATATAGTTGTTGAAAGGGGGGGGGGGTATATTCTGGGAGAGATGGAGGGAGGGATAGATTCTGGGAGCGTCGTATAATAATATAGTTGTTGAAAAGTGGGTATATTCTGGGAGGGAGGGGTAGATTCTGGGAGGGTTATAAATAGTTGTTGAAAAGGGGGGGGGGTATATTCTGGGAGGGAGGGGTAGATTCTGGGAGCATCGCATAATATTATAGCTGTTGAAAGTGGGGTAGATTCTGGGAAGGTCGCATTTAGTTGTTGAAAAGGGGGGTATATTCTGGGAGGGAGGGGTATATTCTGGGAGGGTCGCACATATACATATGTTGAAAAGGGGGGTATATTCTGAGAGGGAAGGGTATATTCTGGGAGGGTCGCATATAGTTGTTGAAAAGGGGGGTATATTCAGGGAGGGAGAGGTATATTCTTGGAGGGTCGCACATAATATACATTTGTTGAAAGGGGGTATAATCTGGGAGGGAGGGTTAGATTCTGGAGGGTCACATATATACATTTGTTGAAAAGGGGGAGGTATATTCCGGGAGGGATGGGTAGATTCTGGGAGGGTCACATAATATTATATTTGCTGAAAATGGAGGGGTATATTCTGGAGGGAGGGGTCGATTCTGGAAGGGTCGCATAATATTATAGTTGTTGAAAAGGGAGGAGTATATTCTACGGGGGAGGGGTAGATTCTGGGAGGGTCGCACATAGTTGTTGAAAAGGGGGTATATTTTGAGAGGGAGGGGTATATTCTGGGAGGGTCGCACATATACATTTGTTAAAAAGGGGGGTATATTCTGGGAGGGGTAGATTCTGAGAGGGTCGCATATAGTTGGTGAAAAAGGGGGTATATTCTGGGACGGAGAGGTAGATTCTGGGAGGGTCACATATATACATTTGTTGAAAAGGGGGTATATTCTGGGAGGGAGGGGTAGATTCTGGGAGGGTCGCACATATAAATTGGTTGAAAGAGGGAGTATATTCTGGGAGGGAGGGGTAGATTCTGGGAGGGTCGCACATATAAATTGGTTGAAAAGGGGGGTATATTCTGGGAGGGAGGGTAGATTCTGGGATTCGAAGACACTTATCACGAAAAGGGGGGTATATTCTGGGAGGGAGGGGTAGATTCTGAGAGCCACAGGATCTACCCCGGGGTATAATTTAGAATCTACCCCGGGGTAGATACCAGAATACTGGGAGATACCAGAATCTACCTGGGTATAGTTTCAAGGGGGGGGGGTGTTACACCTGTTCTCAGCAAACACGAAACATCGGCCCAATATCGGGTTAATGTTGGGCTGATGTAGATGGTCGCCCAACATTAAACCGACACTGGGCCAACGTTTTGTGTTTGCTGGGTAAGGGCTCAAAATTAACACTCCTGTAAACCGAATCCATCAAAATAAAATTGACCATGACTAGTAGTAGTACAAATAGATGACCACACAGTAGTGAAGCCATATTTTTTGGGCTGGATAATATTCTAACTGTAATGCCATTGGGGCATGATCGTCATGGGGCATGTCCGCCACTGGCGGTTATGCCCCAGTTAATATGGTTGTTTAGTGCCTCTAATATCGGCCACACTAGTGATCCGACTTTCAAACCTAACATGGTAGGAACTTATCAACAGTCAAACTTTATAACTGCAAATTACTGTTCATCACTATCTAAAAGATTTATACAACTACACTGCGTATCAGTAAAATGTCAATATTAGATCGAATTGTGCACTTAAGAAGTTTTATTCACCTCTGCAAAAACTGAAACGCCAGGATGTGTGTCATGCCTCAGAAAATGGTGTCTTATAGTAGGTGCATCGTCTTCACTATAATAATATTCACCAGGTGGCACCCTAGTGCGATAAACATGGTGGGGCGGATATGCCCCAGGGGGCGGACATGCCCCACTCTCCCCTAATAGAAATGTTTTATGCTGATGGATAAAAATTATGTTATGTGCAGGTGACGCAAACAAAATTAATTTTTAGTCAAGTAATAAAAAGATTTTCAAGATACTAAATTTCCCACATACCATTGTCCAAATAACTGAAATTATTTGTTCCATGGTCGAGAATAAATTTATATTGTGTAACACTGATAAAGCTATAATAAAATCATATGTTGATCTATCTTGTGCACAAAATATGTTTTATCTATCAGTGATGGCTGCTGGATATCTCCCTTTTCTCATGTGCAAATGTCTCAAGACGAAAAGATTGTGAACAAGAGTTTAAACTTGTATAAGTTGCAGGTTGACATTTACATGTGATACATTGAAAAATGACCAGCAACACCTGTGACTCATACTCATACATATGATTTCACCCTTAGTTGTCAGTTCGGACTCAATTTTATAGACCCTTATCCTCAAGACTGTATTCATGATAAAGAAAAAAGGGGTACATCTGAATATAATTAGGAGCAAGATTCATTATATTCGACCAACATAATAATTTGATTGTACAGATAGTGTGGTTCACTATGATTCAAAATCAATAATATTACATATCAACCCCCCCCCCCCCACTATAACAACGTTTTGCATGAAGGCATGTGATGAGTTTTCTGAGATTGCATGTGGGAGGTACTGGCCAGCACCATAGTTGTATGTGTCCCATGTGCACAAAATTTGTCACATCACATGTGTTTCAGAAAATGAGATATTATAATACTGTGAGAGAAAATAGATTATTTCTGTGATCTGAAATATTTAGAGAATATTTTTATCCAAACCAAAGATAAGAAAGTCCTTAAAATGAACAATTTTTAACTGTTTTTTAATGTATTTTTCTTGTTATTAAAATGCTAAAAGTTCAACTAAAAGGCCGAAAAAGTATGCATTATTGTGTGTAGAGAAATAAACTATTTATCAATTTATTTAATAAACCACAAAACAATTGTTTTATAGTTTCTGTTATAATTTCAGGTATTTCTTCATTTCAGAAAGATGTGAAATATGATTTATCATGTGCAGATGGGTGACATATGATAAAATACAAATAACAGAAGCACTTCCATGATTAAATGCTGTTCCCGCTGACCAATTATACAATCTGCTATAAATCTAGTCAATTTCAGAGTCTTCTGATGACTCATTATAATTAGGCTCAGGTATCCTGTCTATCAGATCTGCAGCAGTTGGGAGACTATCATAGGATTCACGGTAATGATTTGGAATCACACCCTGATCACAAAGACTGACAAGACCTCTTTTCTTGTCTTCTGAAACAGGCAGCATTTGTTTGTAAAGTTTGGGCTCTTTTTTGCCACATCACCTTTTTTTCTTCAGCACAACACAATGAAATGGGCCGTCAAAGTCATATTTCAAGTACAGGTTATGATCTCCTTTGAGCACTTTAACAACTCTGATTTTCATCCATCTCACTTTATTTCCATCAGAATCTTTTCCAAACCCAGTATAATCTTTGTGAACTCATTTAAAGTCGATGAAATCTGTATGCTCTAACGGAATTATCTTGTAGGGATTTTTTCTACGAGCTAAGCGTATTACATTATACCAACCTTCTGTGGAATAAATACTCATAGATTGTTTGTTTGCTCTGCTCAATTGTCGAGTGTATAGAGTCCACCTCAATCTGTGTGTGACCACTGATCAAGAATTTGTGCTGTATTTCTAAGATATTTTCTGATTTATTAACTGCATTAAGAAGAGCAACAGCAGTAAATTGGTTTCTATTTTGTCCCGAGCAGCAATCGCTGAATAAACTTATTTTTCTGATGTCGGATGGGAGGAAAGCTACATAATTATCAAGACATGTACCAATTGCACAAGAGCCACGCTGTCCCTGGTACTCCTCCCACACGTAGCAGAAACCTGCTTTAGATGCTTGATCATATATAGTTAAATTATAGATGTCAATCTTTTTTGTATATTACATCGAACTTACAAGTTCTCAGAAGGCCAAGCACACCCAAACGTTTTTTGCCTTTCATCGAACCAGGTTTTTCTATTTTTTTGTGTTTGCTTTCCGGTGGTTCATGGTTTTTCACTGAGGTTGTTATGTTTACTTTCGAATAGTTGCATAATGATCCACCTGTTACACTACTGATTATTGTCAAGTTTAAAACATACAAATATCCAATTACAAAAACATGTGATGCATAACTTCTGTTCAAACATGAAGTATTATTAATTTGAAAAAAAAACACGTAGATTTTGTAACACAAATTTGTCTTACACTTTATATGAAGAACCATTTATCTATCACCCTTAAAAATCAGACTCCCAAATTTAAAGATATGTCATATGCTTTGTAAACAGTTTAAAAGCAAAAACAGTGTCACCCTTTGATAATTTGACATGGAATAACATGATACACACCCAAAATGGTTCATGGAGCCTAGAATAGCCATTACCATGTCCTCTTTGAATTTCGCATATACATTATATAGCTTACGGTTGCAAAAAGTGATGCTTGGCGCGCAAGTGTTCATGACAGGCAAACCTTGCCCCTCGTGATCAAAAATGATCAAACCGCGTTCAATGTCATTAGGGATGCTTGAGCATCCTATGAAGTTTGAGCATAGCAGCTCAGGGCTGAGCACAACTTCTGAATCCGCAAAAGTATGTGCCGTTTCGTCCCCAAGCATAGAAGTGAGCATTTGTATGCGGCTAGATGTTATTTTTTCTTCTGCAAACAGTAAAGCAGTATTGATCAACTATAATAAACATTTCTGCTTTAATATAAAAATTCACTTATATTTCATAGCTTTTTTTGAGGAGCATTATCTGGAACGAACACAGTAGTTCATCATATATATTTTATGATAACATGTATTTAAAGGAACTACCTGTTAAAAATTGTATTTAGTGTACTGTATAACATCATATTTTCGGTTGCACACTATTTTTGCGGTAAGGTAAAAATAATGAAATTAAAATGCACGCAAAAATTTGAAGCGCAAATGCACGCAAAATATAACTGCAAACAAATATGACGAAACCCATTTTATTACAAAATACATGACCGCATGGATCTATGGTAATTGCATCAATACCAGTCTCAATTTTCAATTATTTTTATATATTATTGTATAACGGGGAGAATACCTGTTTCTTCCACCCATCTCTTAAAACATCTCTCGTTCTACTAGTTTCTTAGAATGCGTATACCACCCACTTAGCATGTAACGGCTTTAAAAGACTCAGCAAAGTACCTAAAATAGAATAAATCACAACAACATTCAGGCATTCCAGGCTTTATTGATCCAACAAATATCAAAAGATAAAAAAGTTACATTACCCAGGCCCGTAACCAGCCTCTTGAAAAGGGGGGTTCGTTTTAAAATAGTTTTGTGTTGAAAATGGACTATAAACGCACAAAAGGTTTGCTATTCCAGGGGGAGAGGGGGAGAAAAATATGGATAAACGACTAATTTTGTGTATTTTGGTGAATTCTGTTGCACGTTTTTGACCTTTGAAAATGATGCTTTCTTAAATTACCATCGATTTAACATTGAAGAAACACATCAACAGATACAAAGCATGATATATTTATACATGTATGACCATAGACTATTTATTATAGCGTATATTGTAGAGCGTGCCAGCTCACTAAACTTTATGTAGTGTAGATGTTTCAAACAAAAAAAAACGGGAAAAACACAAAAGAGAAGAGGAGCTATATTTACAACACATATATTGAAAGCTTAGCAGTTTACTCAAACACACTCTGTAGTTGCATCCTTCGTGGATTCATTGCAGCAAACAGATCCACAGCTTTGCCCAGGGCGATTGTTGTGTCATAGTTGGTGTGAATGAGAGCAAGTGATGTTAGTCTGTATTCGGTCATGTACGACCGTCTGATAACACTAGCCCCACTCTCACACTCACAGGAGGTGACGGGTATGGTGCAGGCTATTGTAAGAGTAGGCCTAGGCCTACATATATGTTTTAAAAAAAGAAGGCATCACAATCTTCAATCATTTTAGTGTCTGCATGGTCTCTCCTCCACAGAAAAGGAAGACTATTATGCTTCCATCTGCTCCACCAGCTACAGAGATAGAAGATAATCATTGTATAAGTCCACTAACTCCGACAATGAGAGGGCCTTGGCGCAATGGTTAAAGCGCAGAGCTCTGCCATTGTCACTGCCTGCCGTGCGGTTTCGAATCCTGCTTGGTGCAGGATTTTCAGAGAAATATCATGTTTCTCCCCTCTCAATATTGGGACATTATCTCGATGTTGTGTCCTTGGGCAAGGCACTTAACCCTCAAACGCTTCACTTGACTCGGGTGTAAATGAGTACCTGGTAGGACAGAGATGGCAATGTGTGCGTTTAGTTCCTAGCGCCGAAATGGCTGCAAGTGCTGTAGGCTCCAAAAAGGGAGTTGAAATGGTACATGAATGAACAGGTGCAGTGACCAGGGGTAATATGAGTGAAGCGCACTAAAGCATTGTATGTGCGCTATATAAGAGCTCACCATTATTATTAGTATTAATGCCACATTTTTCTGACATTTTAGTTACCGATGGTGTCAATGACTCTGGAACAAATCCGAAGTAAAAACACAGCAACAGTACGCAAATGCTCTATGATAATGCAGACAGAATGCATTATATAATTGGACATAATAAATTTGGGAAAACAATATAACGCATTCATTTTCTTGACATACAGTACCAGAAAACTGAGCATCCAGTTCTATAATAATATGATCTAAGAAGGGTATCACAGTGTTTCTTCAATAGCTCTCCTCGAGATCCTCAGCTGGAGCAGCCCGGTGCCTCTCAGCCGTCCTGGGCCCCCTCAGAATCATGTGTTTATCCACTTCTTTTACCAGACAAGCTGCATGTTGAAAGTTCCCACAAAAAATAGCGTCGACATTGGCTCTGATGTCCTGGTATGAGCTTTTGACTTCATCCACTTTTATTGAAAATCGACAGTAGCGAGTATACAGTGGTTGGCATATACGAAGTGACAACCCATACTTCATGCTAAAAATTATCTACTCCCATGTTTAATTTCAGGAATTGAAATAACTAACCAATAACTAGGCGACCACGATATCCAGTGAACGACTTTACAGCTTCATTGCTAAGCCTGATAGGTGTGACAGTAGTTCATAGACAACTAGGAAGGTGACTATATTATCAAACGAGCTGATGCCAGCAAGGAGACTACCGGAATCAGACTTGCTTTTGTTGACCAATCTGCAATAATCAGCTCCTGGCTGAAGCCCTCGTTTTGGTGCTTATCATATGCCATAATTTCGAAGGTCTTTACGAAATACAAGTATACGCCTGATAGAAGTGGCGGTATGCATCATGTCGTTCTGCCCAGTGGGTCTTGCACAGTTCAAGCAGAGGTTTGCGCCTAGATGAATCGGGTACCATGGTGGTGATAACATTTGCCATGCAGAAGAGAACCCCTCATTGGGCTAAACGTGAAACAAAATAGACAGAGTGTTCCCATTAGATCCAAGATCTTGCGCACACTTAGCAATTTACCGGAATGATAAATGACCAAATTTGAGCAGTGTCCACTGCAATTGACTTGCTTACTTGCACACCAACTCTGTTGATGCCCACGTTAACTGCTCCATCATATCGCTGGTCACAAATATGCGTGACATTAAGGTATACTTGCCTGATACAATTGTCAGTCAATGGTCTTAAATACAAAATGGTTGAAGAGCATTATCCCTTTGAGTCTGAGCGAGGCAGTATAAATGTCACGCTTACATCAGAACCTCGGGGTTTAAAGCTGCAGTTGAAGGTTAAATAACAATAAATGCAAACAATTAACAACACACTGTTTTCACTTGCCCTTCGCTTTCCCAGGCCAGCTGAGTTAAGTTCGTCGGAGTTGGAAGGACAGGTGATTACTGTTGCTTCATTCAAACAGCAGAAAACATTGGTCCACGTGTTCCGGGGAGGAACAAATGACCCGGCAGGCATACCACATCTTCTTTTAGGCATCCGGCCGGTATGTGATGGTCTTTTGTCATATTGTGGAAATGCACGTCTACAAGTAGAAACAGTCAGTCAAATTGACAGTTTGATATAACATACATCAGTTTTCATTCTAGGATTTAAAATGGGCACGGCGGCTAGTGAAAATGTGGGCACTTTTTACCAAAATAAGGGCAACCCTTTATTACGACCACCTGTCTGACTGACATGTTATCAAATTTATAATATCAACTGTCATTTTCTGTTAAAGTTATTTTTGTAAATAAACTTGTGAAGATGTGAATTTTATATAACTGCATTGGGCATATCATTTTTCAAAAGGGCTATCAAATGTCTACTAGTGTGCCCAAAAGTCATACGTATTCTTTTTTTCCGAAGTTAATCCCTGGGCCAGGTTATGTCAAAACACATATTTAATAAAAAATTTAACACATTAATCCACGTCATACTTGTGCTTTCAAAAAGTAAAAAAAAAACAGTTCTAACCCAGTTCTCATTATTGTTATTTCTTGCCATTGTATACTAGTACATTACACATTTATTATTAACCCTTGTCTTGCTAGACCCGGATATATACGGTTTCAATCAAGTTTCAAACCGAATAAAAATGCCACTGAAATTGATAAAATATTCAGTTGTAGATGCTCAGTTAATCAGATAATTCAATGTGGGAGATGTCTATTTTCCATAATTAGCTGTATTTTTCGTCATTAATCCCAGCTTTAAATGAATGAAAAATAGATTGAAACAATTCAGCAGGACAAGGGTTAACAGATACTAGAAGCCTCGAAACTAGTTTAAATTACATTTTCTGGAATCTACTATAACAAATGTAGTGCTAAAGCCACCTAATTCTGTCGCTGAGCAACCTAAAGTCAAATATGAAATATTGTACTACTTGTGATCAAATCATGACTGCATAGGACAACCTGTCTAAAATGTTTTTCGTGCACTGTAAATTTAATGTACCATAAGGGGGCTACCATTTAATATCCAGGGGGGGGGCAGGGATATTGGGATGAACCAAAATATTTTTTTCAATATGATCCAGCTCATGGTTATTTTTTTCCAGCTGTACGGTTAACAAATTATTTATTTCAACCACTTTTGGAACGACTTTCAAAAATTGCCAATGTATTATTTATTAAGGCTATATAATATGATATTAGCCTGTTATTTTGCAATGTGAGAAACTGAATATCTCCAGAATCTTCAAAATTTCATCGGCTAGAAAATAGTTTAGTACGCCAAAACATGTGGGCTTGCCCGATATGCCATAAATTATTTATTTCAAATGGGATCGACATCAAATTATTTTTTTCACCTTCTCCCTGCCTTTAATTATTTATTTCGAAAATATCCCTGCCCCCCCCCCCCTGGATATTGAATGGTTGCCCCCTAAGACAATTCATACAGACCCATAAACCCCTCCACAGTTTTCAATGTTTCTTGCAATTTGCCCTTGGGGGAATCCATCTTTGAAAACACAATAGTTTAAATTGAAACAAACTCAGTAAACTTATATTTAAACATAGAATCACATTGTAATTTGATTAAGGCCTACACAATGTGATATTTTTAATATCGTGATTACGGAAATATTCTGTGATTACTGAAGCTAAAAATATTGTAATAATATAGGGGCCTATATAGCATTTTTATACAGTATATTCTGCTCTAAAATTTTATGTCTATGAGTAGGGCCCATTCTGGAATTATTGGTCCTGAGGACCTACTATAATAGTCCACATAATAGCTAAGTATGAACAGGGTCCTAAAGGTCCCATACCAAATAATTCCTCAGGACCCATTCCAGGATATGGGTCATGAGGTCCTTAGAAACTAATAGTTCACGTAATAGCTAAGACGTATGAACAGGATCCCAGGGCCTAACAGAATAAATTATTTGTTTCCGATTCCCTAGGCTACAGACCTTGAAAAAATGTGCTACTTAAAAAATGTTATTGGCATTTGACAAAAAATAGACAATTTTTGGGTGTTTTTTAACCAAACAAGAAATGGCCGACCTAGTCTACATGGTCTAGTCAGCACAATCAGAATCATTAAAGCTTACAGCGTTTTGTTCCGTATGAAAATGTAACGGCAGCTAAATAAGCCAACTTCCGTCAATTTACACAAGCATTAAAAGTGGCAATTTTGACAATGAACCTTTCTTGCATTGGTATACAAAAATACAGACAGATCCATTTAATATGAGATAAGACTAATAAAAATCAATTTAAAAAGACCACCATTAAATTTTCAGCCAGTCACGGCCATGTTAAAATACCAAGTAGTCAGGGCCCATTTTTGAAATTTCTGACTTGGTAAGGCATTTTTTAGTAGAATTTGTCATGCAGTTGTTCTTACACAATTTGGGTACGCTGATTCCAAATCCGTCCCATGCCAAGCTCCATTTTGTCTTTTCCATATTAAAAAACAAAATGGCCGCCAAAATTTGTGAAAATATCACGGCTTGGCTCACAATGAACAGAAAAACATTATTTCGGTGTCTAATATAACATTTTTGGGGTCAGAGAATTGAGTTATGATGTTTCCGAAGGTCATATAACTACCATTTTTATTAAACAGTAGCCGCTAGAGGGCAAAATCCGAAATGGCCGCCACTGCAACGTAATGTGCCTTAACTTTGCTTTCAAATAACGTAGAAATGTGTTTTTGGTGTCTACATATAGGTTTCTCACACCTAGGAAACCAATTCAGAGCCGCGATAACATCTATTATCAATATTTCACAAAGTTATGGGGAGCAAAACAGATGTTGCGCCAGAAAAACGACACATTGTAGTCCAGTGTAATAATTTCTTTAAAAGCCATTTTTTCACATTCAGAAGCCGAGGGAAACCAACGCAAGAGGCATTTTGTATATGAATGTTTAGATTACTGACAAAAATAGTTTATGATTGTTGATCACTGCCCGGCAATAGATAACCTGTCGCTCACCATATATCCCCTCTAGGCTTATTGGTTTGTGGCCTATGTGATATCCACCTGTATCGTGCTTTTTACAGTAGAGAATAAATCAATTAGGGTAATCTAAACTCAAATGCCCATTGGTCACGAGTTGCACCCTTTGGCCAAGTCATATATACTAGGTTTGAGCAAAACATGAAGTTTGATCAAGGTGGTCTGCATAACCATGACATTGATGACACGCATACATGTTCCGTTCTGTTAGTATAATCCACTTTATATATTGTGCTGGTCAAAACATGCACACCACATATAGAATATTTTTCTTAATCGGATTGACAATTTACATAATATAATCATCTTTGGTTTTATATTTTTGGCCAGAAAAGATACCATTGAATAGTCAGGTAATGCGGTGACAACACAGTTTTCAGACAGATATAAATGAATGACTCAGAGATCCACACAAACATGTAATGTACACATATATCTACTCCTCTAACTTGAAACAAAGGTGAGATAGATAATGTCACTGTCAATAACAATGATAACATACAGTTAAACGATATCGAACATATGTAATTTAGTGCAGAAGTTGACTTATGTTTTGAGCATATGAGATTAATGGTTGAGGACACCCGAAATCCAAACAGAGCAGAGAAGATGGAGCTATCTACAAATATAATTTCCTAGGGTAATGTTGAAAATACTAATTATGACTTTTTTTATGAATATATTATGAACATACACAATCTTCAGACGATGTTAGTAACTGTCCCCAACTCAATGCTTTAGAAGTACAGTTAAAGCACATTACGTTGCAATGGCGGCCATTTTGGATTTTGCCCTCTAGCGGCCACTGTTTAAAATTAATGGTAGCTATATCACCTTCGGAAACATCATAACCGAATTCCCTGACCAAAAAAAGGATATTTAAGACACCGACATGATGTTTTTGTGTTCATTGTGAGCCAAGCCGTGATGTATAGGTGTGTCATTTTCACAAATTTTGGCGGCCATTTTGTTTTTGAATTTTGGGTAGGAAAAAGACAGAATAGAGCTTAGCATGGGGCAGATTTGGAATCAGCATATCCGAATTGTGTAAAAACAACTGCATGGCAAATTCTACTAAAAAATGCCTTACAAACTTTAAGAATGCACTTTTTTGAAAAATGGGCACTGACTAAAGCGTATTGATGCTTTAATGATGCTGACTGTGAGCGCAGCGGTTTACACAGTGAGTCTTGTATTGCTGACTAACAACATGATCTAGAGTCTACCTACCCTACTTTCCAATGCCATGTGACATGTAACCACATAAACAAACATTTTTTTCGGCTAGGCCTAAGGCTAAGCCTATAGTCCATTCGCCCGTGAAGAACCTCAAAAAACCAACACAAGCTTTTCGCTGATTACTCAGTCAATTTTCAACCGATTTTCATGACATTTTGTAAGCACTATTTTCAAGTTTTCCGGCAACAACCCTGAAATTTTCGCAATTTACTACATGTCAAATGGTCTAACTTCTGAAATACTCACTGAAATTCCGCGAAATTTTCAGGGTTGTTGCCGGAAAACTAGAAAAATAGTGCATGTGAAATTTAATGAAAATCGGTTGAAAATTGACTGAGTAAACAGCAAAAAAACAAGAAATTGATATAATTTTCTATAGCTTCATTTTGGTTTAATATTAGCACCTACAATGAGATAACAATCACGAAAACAGTGTAGGCCTACAAGAGTGTCATATACCAGACGTGTGCCAGTTCAAAAAAACTATCCCATTGTCTTGTAGTTGTAACGTTATTGGACTGTTATTTTTACAGTTTTGCAACTATTCTAAAACATCGTTCATTAAATTAGTATATTTTTATAAATTACCCACATGCAAACTTATGCTAAGCAAGTAATTTGTACTTACCAAAAAAGTATTTGTTGTTTACCATACTGGATTTGGCTGCAGACGTCTAAGTGTCTGTCATAAAATCGGCGGCAAAAAAAATGCATGCTTCTGTGAAATCTGATACACCACTGGCACAGCAGTGATAAAAAATAAAACGCCTGCTTTTGTCGATCAACTCATTTGTCAATTAGGTCTTAACAAAGATACTATATTATTTGAACTATTAATATTACATTTTTACTTCCAAAGGGCAGAGAGAAAATCGCATTGGTGAATAAATTACGACGTCATCGATCACATGATATGGAAACTACACTCCCGTTTCAAATAAAACAAGACTACATAAGTCCAGGAGCTCCCGCTCCGAATTAGAATTTGATTTAAGCAATTTTGTGTAGGGTTATTAATGTAGTCCTAGGCTAGGTCAAAAATCAAGACGCAAGACAACTAGGTCTAAGAAGCCGAATCTAAGAGTAAGATAAGAACTAGACAGTCTGTCAGAGATTGCAAACCTCCATTGAAATTAATGATCCTAATCAGTATCCCAGTAATGGTCTACCTATCTGGCACGGTTTACCCGATATCAGGCCAATTGAGGTAACTAATAGCTGATTTACGGTCATTTTGAATTCGATATAAATTAGTTAAAAACTTAGGGTGCATCCTCCCCCGAAACCCCAAATTTTGTTTTATAGTAATGAACTAACATCTAACACAGTTTGCAAAATATTGGGCATGTGAAAGTAAATAATGGCCGATAGGGGGCCATTTTGAATTTGATCGAGTCAGAATTTTTCAAGATGCATCCTCAGCTGAAATCTCACATTTCATTCTATAGTAATCGTCTAGCTATCTAGCACGGTTTACCAAATATCGGCCATGTGAATGTGAATAATAGCCTAAAGGCGGCCATTTTGAATTTGATCAAGTCGAAATTTTCCAAGATGCATCCTCAGCTGAAATCTCGCATTTCATTCTATAGTAATGGTCTAGCCATCTAGCACGGTTTACCAAATATCGCCCATGTGAGAGTGAATAATGGCCGATAGGAGGCCATTTTGAATTTGATCAAGTCAAAATTTTTCAAGATGCATCCTCTCCTGAAATCTCACATTTTGTTTTATAGTAATGGTCTAGCCATCTAGTACGGTTACCAAAAACCGGCTATGTGAAAGTGAATAATGGCCGATAGGCGGCCATTTTGAATTTGATCGAGTCAATTTTTTTCAAGATGCATTCTCTCTTGTAATCGCACATTTTGTTTTATAGTAATGGTCCAGCTATCTAACACGGTTTACCAAATATCAGCAATGTGAAAGTAAATAGTGGCCGATAGGCGGCCATTTTTAATTCGATTGAGTCGAAAGTTTTTAAAAGGCATCCTCTCTCGAAACGTCACATTTTGTTTTATAGTAATGGTCTAGCTATCTAGCACGGTTTACCTGATATCAGGCCTACCGAGGTAAATAATGCTGATTGTCGGCCATTTTGAATTCATAAGGTAAAAATTTTCAGGGTGCATCCCCCCCCCCCGAAAACTCACACTTTGTTTTATAGTAATCAGGTAATGGTCTAGCCATCTAGCACGTTTTACCAAATATCAGCCATATGAAAATGAATAATGGCCGAAAAGGCGGCCATTTTAAATTTGATCAGGTCAATTTTTTTCAAGATGCATACTCATCTGAAATCTCACATTTCGTTTTAAAGTAATGGTCTAGCCATCTAGTACGGTTACCAAAAACCGGCTATGTGAAAGTGAATAATGGCCGATAGGCGGCCATTTTGAATTTGATCGAGTCAATTTTTTTCAAGCTGCATCCTCTCTTGTAATCGCACATTTTGTTTTATAGTAATGGTCCAGCTATCTAACACGGTTTACCAAATATCAGCAATGTGAAAGTAAATTGTGGCCGATAGGCGGCCATTTTTAATTCGATTGAGTCGAAAGTTTTTAAAAGGCATCCTCTCTCGAAACGTCACATTTTGTTTTATAGTAATGGTCTAGCTATCTAGCACGGTTTACCTGATATCAGGCCTACCGAGGTAAATAATGCTGATTGTCGGCCATTTTGAATTCGTAAGTTAAAAATTTTCAGGGTGCATCCCCCCCCCGAAAACTCACACTTTGTTTTATAGTAATCAGGTAATGGTCTAGCCATCTAGCATGGTTTACCAAATATCAGCCATATGAAAATGAATAATGGCCGAAAAGGCGGCCATTTTAAATTTGATCAGGTCAATTTTTTTCAAGATGCATCCTCATCTGAAATCTCACATTTCGTTTTAAAGTAATGGTCTAGCCATCTAGTACGGTTACCAAAAACCGGCTATGTGAAAGTGAATAATGGCCGATAGGCGGCCATTTTGAATTTGATCGAGTCAATTTTTTTCAAGCTGCATCCTCTCTTGTAATCGCACATTTTGTTTTATAGTAATGGTCCAGCTATCTAACACGGTTTACCAAATATCAGCAATGTGAAAGTAAATTGTGGCCGATAGGCGGCCATTTTTAATTCGATTGAGTCGAAAGTTTTTAAAAGGCATCCTCTCTCGAAACGTCACATTTTGTTTTATAGTAATGGTCTAGCTATCTAGCACGGTTTACCTGATATCAGGCCTACCGAGGTAAATAATGCTGATTGTCGGCCATTTTGAATTCGTAAGTTAAAAATTTTCAGGGTGCATCCCCCCCCCGAAAACTCACACTTTGTTTTATAGTAATCAGGTAATGGTCTAGCCATCTAGCATGGTTTACCAAATATCAGCCATATGAAAATGAATAATGGCCGATAAGGCGGCCATTTTAAATTTGATCAGGTCAATTTTTTTCAAGATGCATCCTCATCTGAAATCTCACATTTCGTTTTAAAGTAATGGTCTAGCCATCTAGTACGGTTACCAAAAACCGGCTATGTGAAAGTGAATAATGGCCGATAGGCGGCCATTTTGAATTTGATCGAGTCAATTTTTTTCAAGATGCATCCTCTCTTGTAATCGCACATTTTGTTTTATAGTAATGGTCCAGCTATCTAACACGGTTTACCAAATATCAGCAATGTGAAAGTAAATTGTGGCCGATAGGCGGCCATTTTTAATTCGATTGAGTCGAAAGTTTTTAAAAGGCATCCTCTCTCGAAACGTCACATTTTGTTTTATAGTAATGGTCTGGCTATCTAGCACGGTTTACCTGATATCAGGCGTACCGAGGTAAATAATGCTGATTGTCGGCCATTTTGAATTCGTAAATTAAAAATTTTCAGGGTGCATCCCCCCCCCCCCCCGAAAACTCACACTTTGTTTTATAGTAATCAGGTAATGGTCTAGCCATCTAGCACGGTTTACCAAATATCAGCCATATGAAAATGAATAATGGCCGAAAAGGCGGCCATTTTAAATTTGATCAGGTCAAATTTTTTCAAGATGCATCCTCATCTGAAATCTCACATTTCGTTTTAAAGTAATGGTCTAGCCATCTGGCACGGTTGACCAAATATCGGCCATGTGAAAGTGAATAATGGTCGATAAGCGGCCATTTTGAATTTTATCGAGTCAAATTTTTTCAAGATGCATCCTCTCCTGAAATCACACATTTTGTTTTATAGTGATGGTCTAGCCATCTAGCACGGTTTACAAAATAACGCCCATGTGAAGTGAATAATGGCCGATTGGCGGCCATTTTGAACTTGGATGTGTTGAATTTTTCCAAAATGCATCCTCTCCTGAAACCTTAGAATTTGTTTTATAGTAATGGTGTAGATATCTTGCGCGGTTTTCATGATATTCCACAATATCAGGCCTGTCGAGGTGAATAATGGCCGATAGGCGGCCATTTTTTAATTTTATCGACTTGAAATTTTTCAAGATGCATCCTCTCCTGAAACCTCACAATTTGTTTTATAGTAATGGTGTAGCTATCTTGAGCGGTTTTCATGATATTCCTCAAACTCTTTCAGTCAGATTTACCGATGTTATAAATTAGGTCAAAGTGCTGGGTCAACTTCAAGGTCAAGGTCCAAAAATCTGAAAAGGCACAACTAGGGACCTTAGAGAACATGTATGTGCAATATGACTGTCATCGGCCCAGTACTTTTCGAGATCTGCTCCGGAAACGAAGTGCGCGTCAAAACGTCTAAATAGGTCATAGTTCTAAACCAGAAGTAGGTCAAAGTTCAAATACCCCAAAAGGCACAACTAGACCCCCTAGGGGTGTTGTGTGTAAAATTTGAATACAATTGGACAAGTACTTTCAGAGATATGCTCCGGAAACGAATTGTTTACGGACGGCCCAACGCCGTAACATCATCATTTTCTCCTCTCCTCTCTTCTGCGTATTGAATTTAGATTAAAAATATTTTAACCTGTCCATTATCCACCTGGAAGTAACCCATATACCAAAAATTGTTATCCTAGCTTATTTTCTTACAAAGTTATAGGCAAAAGAAGAGGCAAAAAAAACCGGAGGTAGAATCCATAGCTCCCTCCGTCTCACCTACGGTGACGGCGGGAGCTAAAAACTGCGTCAACAACTTAAAAATTTAGGCTACACTAAAATAGATGAAACTACCACCAAGACACCCATAAGTGTTTGTAGTTTTTCCTAAACATAATGGAGATCATTTTCTGCCGATAAATTGTTGTGTGATTACACAACAAAAGTTCATTCCAAGACTGAACCAGAAAACATATTTCAGATCTGAATCAAAACATTGCCTGTGTTGGTTTTGACTGTCAAGCACCGGTCCGGATACACCAAATAAATTATGTCAGGTTCCATGAATTTGCTGCTCATTTCCCTGGCCTCACGTGAACACAAGCTACCCGGCTAAACCAGGCTACTCACATTGCGCTGAGCCTGGTCGCAGTGACCTCCATTTTTCCACGGCTGGCCGTGTAAAACAGACACTGACTCCGCCTAGCAATAAGACCGAGAGTGGTATAAGACTATATTCAGCTAGCGCGCTCTGGTGATCACAGAAATATCATTTTGCCAAAACATGGCCGTCACTGTTTCAGAGCCTTGCGATGTCATCAGGGTAAACACAAGCCACCAACGTCACAAATTAGGACACTCACGCAGAGCTGACCATACCTACAATTACCAGAGCCGTTGTTTACTCTGCTAGTGATTTATGGGCAATATTAGGTCTATAACGACAATTCACAACTTTGAAAAAGGATACTCAGCTACTTACTGTCAGATTTTCACTTACTTTCTCCATTTTCGACTAACGTTATATTTTAGGGACGCACCATTTGATATCCGGGGGGGGGGGCTAGAGTTTTTGTTGCTTGCAAACTTTTTTTTTACCTCAGGTGGAAAACAAGCTTTTTTTTGGCGATCAACGGCAGACAATTTTTTTTTTATGTTTTGTTGAAGAAATTTTTTGTCATGCTTTCCCTATTATGTACGTTACCATTTGGTGTTTTTTCTGGTCAACATATTTTATCATCAATTTCGACAACAAACTTTTTTTTTCTGCCAACATTTTCAACAAACTTTTTTTTCCGACTTTTGTGGCGACAAACTTTTTTTTCCAATTTTAATCAAGGCCCCCCCTCCCCAGATATCAAATGGTGCGTCCCTTAGCTGTAGCTATACTTACCTCATGTTTATTGTTGCCCATTTCAAAACTCATATTGACTGTTGACGTTGACAATGTGCTTTCTTGCGGCGCGTTGTCTGTCGGAAGTAAATAATCTGATTTTCAATCAGATATACGCACATAAAATATTTAGGAATTAATGATAGCGTAAGGAATATGTTAGATAAACGGTCAGCTGCACCTTATCCTTAGCAAATCCCTAAATCCTCATATTTTTATTTTAAGAAAATAAGGATTAGTGAAAAGCTGTTGATTGTCGCTTGATTCGTTTTACACGGAATTTGTTCACAGCTATTCTGATTTTACGTCGCATAAAATCTGTCTCTTTTGGTCTTTCCATGCCAGTGCACTTCTTGAATGATAACCAATAGTAGCAAACATTTGAGGGGTTTGCATTGAGTAAAACCATTTTCGAATTTGCCACAAAGTGCAGGCGAGTAGTCTCCCTGAAAATCCGACTGTCGTAAACAGAACCAGACCATTTCGCCACACATCCGATAATATTACGCTCTGCATATTCTATGTAAATAATTTCGGGTGAACCCTGCGTGAAATAAATTATTTACTTCAAGCACTGTTCTATAATTAGAAACATGTAGTAAAATATGAAATTTTCAGCGCGCCACCTGTAATTATTTTTTTGGACATCTTCCAGCTGGTAAAAACCCTTTAGTAGCAATTGTAGTCTGTGGTCATGTTGACATATTATGGATATGCCAAGCAGTAGAAATAAAAACGATGCTTTTGGCCTGATTTTGATCGCTTTAACATTATTACACGTGACGGGTATTAGAGAAACCACAAATGTATAGGGCCTACACCTACTCATCGCAAATGCAAGGATGTAACCTGTTGCTACTTTTTCGGCGAGGTCAGATGCATTGTACTTCACATCACTGTGTAGAATGTTTCTTTTATATATATATAAATGAACATTTTCATTATAACAAATAATGTATTCACACATAGACAATAAATATACGTTGCCACACGCATATACATACTAGCAACTGAAACCTTCACTGGGCTTAATTTATATAATTTCAACAAATACAATGTAAAACTACAAACGATTATTAAATACTTTCATTGCACAAAAATATATAAATGAGATTAAAGGAATAAAGAAAAAACATTTTTTTCTAAAATATTCTCAAATAAGCCTGCTATATGTTTGATAAAATCAGACTGATATGTTTATATTATTCTTAAAATAATCTAAATATATTTAAATAAAGCTGATATATAATTATCCAAAGCAAACTTGAACATGACACTATTTTCAGCACATATAATTTACCCTACTTACATCTTGGGATACACTCATAATTTACGTGGAGGTATTTCTGAGTGTCTGGACACGGGTCTGCAGGAAACACCCCATCAAAGACCTCAATATCACAAGAATTAAGGCCAGAACACAAGTAATCGACGATTTGAAAACTTCCCAAAAGATGGCAGTTAGTGGTTCCAACTGGACCAGGACAAGCCTGGCTGTCATAGTGACCGTAAATAGCATCGTCAATCCTGATCACCATGGAGACGGGACAGGTCAAGGTCATTGTGAGACCTGAACACGTCCGTATATCCGTAAGAGCTGAAAACAAGATGATAAAAGAACCTTAATTACCATAGTTTAAAATGTTTTAAACATCGGAATCATATTATAATGTATTTAAAGTTACATGGTAACCTGCAACTGAAATAATTGGTGTATTTGCTCAGGTGACAAATATTTAAAGCAATCAAACAACTGATCAGCTTTAAAACCAAGCTGCCATTTTTGTGTCAACCCTTAACCTCGAAAGCGCCAAAATATTTTTGTAAAAACTCTTTGAAATCATAGTTAAAAATATCTTAGTTAGCTCGTGCTGCTTCATTTAAATACGACCATAATACATTTTTTTTAATACTTCAGGGGTGGAGATTTAATATAAATAGACATATATTCGGGACGCACCAGTAGATATCTGGGGGGGGGGGCTAGAGTTTTTGTTGCTTGCAAACTTTTTATCTACCTCCGCGAGGAAACTATTTTTTTTTTTGCCGATCAACCTCCGACAATTTTTTTTTTTATGTTTCGTCGAAGAAATGAAATAGCTTTTTTTGGTCGTATTCTTTCCCTATTATGTAAGTTAACATTTGGTGTTTTTTCTGGTTAACATATTTTTCATCAATTTCGACAACAAACTTTTTTTTTCCTGCCGACATTTTCAACAAACATTTTTTTCTGACTTGTGGCGACAAACTATTTATTTCAATTTTTTCTAGGCCCCCCAGATATCAAATGGTGCGTCCCTTATGGTTCATTAAAATCCTTCTGATAAACATTGTAGCAAAAATGTTTATCAGAAGAACAAAATACTTAATGATCAAATCACTTAATTTTAATTCACTTCAGGTGAACGTACATTGAGCGATAACCTCGTGGGCGGTCGCGGCAGCTGATAATGTATTTTCCTTCCAAACAACCAAATGTAAACGAAAATTGAGCAATGCATTAGACTCCCCTTCCTATATTACAATATATTATGTTTTGAACCGTACATCAGTTTTAAAACTTAGAGTTTAAAGGGTTTGCTGACCTTCTTGTGAAAATATCTTCATCCATGTAGATATAGTGATGACGATAATTACAAGTGAAATACACCCATATCTCATCATACTCTGTCAAAACGCTGTAAAACAACAAGATTATTTAAATAGTATATAGAAATATTTTTTTAGGCAGGCTGCAAGCAGGCAGAATTATCTTCCATTCCATTTATCTTATTGAAAGAGCATGAAGTGCAGGTAGTCACAGTGCTTTTAAGATGATGTAGGTGATAATGACTTTTTGTTACAGGACCGACCTAGTTTTTGCAATAGTTGTCAAAATTACCATATGCTTCAATAGTATACTTAATGTAATGCATAATTATAGGTGATAAGCGGCATAGTTAATATATTTCAGTTTCCTTATCTATTTCTCATATTTTATGTGAATTTGCTATGTATTTGAACAAATAAAATAATATATGCGATAGTTGGGAGGATTGACAAACAGCAAGTCAGGTCGACACGGACAATCCTAGCCAGACATGCCAGTACACAGACAGAAAGACAGGAATATAGCAGTTGTTGATGTTAAAGGGACATGCCCAGTTCTAAAATCATTTAAAAATCGGTGATTTTATTTTGATTTCTCAATATGACCACATGATGTAAACATGTTCATAGACTAGGACTGCAATTTTTTTTTGCTGCGGACTTACCACTTAGGTTAGATAGAGACGAATTTCCAGTATTTCTTATTTTTGACATGGTTGTCAATAATGTCCCTTTAAAATCACTTTTAATATTTTTAATGGACAATTAATTTAACTCGATTTTCTGTCACTAAATTTAAACCATAGAATGCTGAATTTTCGTGTAGACCATGGAGACCAAAGACTTTTTACCGGCTGAGTTATCGGCCCAAGTATGGTACTTTATCCCCTGATTTGAATAACAACTGAATGACGTGTAGTGATTGGTTGATCCCGTCATGTGACAGGCTGAGCCACTCTCTCATTGGTCGAGGATAAAACACCACACTTGAACTAAACTCTTGATGTTAATGCATTCATTTCATTCCCAATAACTGAGATTTAGCATAGGTCTACAAACAGAATGAACACGATTCACATCGTACATAACACATGAAGATGTTTATGTCCGCTTAATGCTGATATAAGTTTTAATCTTTGTAACAAACAGTTAAAAAAACAACGAAGATGATGGCGAAAAACAACCAAGGTGATGGCGAGAAACAACCAAGGTGATGACGAAAACAACCAAGGTGATGGCGAAAAACAGCCAAAGTGATGGCAAAAAACAACCAAGATGATGGCGAAAAACAACCAAGGTGATGGCGAAAAAAAGCCAAGGTGATGGCGAAAAACAAGCAAGGTGATGACGAAAAAAACAAGGTGATGGCAAAAAACAACGGAGATGATGGCTAAAAACAACCAAGGTGATGGCGAAAAACAACCAAGGTGATGACGAAAACAACCAAGGTGATGACGAAAACAACCAAGGTGATGGGGAAAAACAGCCAAGGTGATGGCAAAAAACAACCAAGATGATGGCGAAAAACAACCAGGGTGATGGCGAAAAAAAGTCAAGGTGATGACGAAAACAACCAAGGTGATGGCGAAAAACAACGAAGATGATGGCGAAAAACAACCAAGGCGGCGGCGAATGACAGCCAAGGTGATGGCGAACCGAGAATTCCAAAAGGGATACATGTGGACCAATACACGCCTCCCTCGCCTCTGGATCCGCTGCTAGTCTGATCCATGGGGACCAATACACCCCTCCCTCGCCTCTGGATCCGCTGCTAGTTTGATACATGGGGACCAATACACCCCTTCCTCGCCTCTAGTCTGATACATGGAGACCAATACACCCCTCCCTAACCTCTAGTCTGATCCATGGGGACCAATGCACCCCTCCCTCGCCTCTGGATCCGCTGCTGTGACGCCACGTCGCTCACTGAAATAATGTTATTTTAAATACGGGTTGTTTTTTGTCAATTTAACATACTACATTAGTGGGAATTCATCTTATGCAATTATAATCCGAGTTTTGTGCAGTTTTTACTTGCCAAAGAAACACAGAATTCGGCTAGGCAAGGAAAAATGAGCGCAGTCGCTCATGGGTGCTTACTATGACGGCGGCGCGTAACTAATAAAAGCCCATGGCGACAGCCACCTGGTGTCATTTCATTTCTCGCAATTGACACACACACTTCGATTATTATCAGATGAGAACCATGACTGAGAAGCAGTAAGTAAGTAAGTGAAATATTTGCTTTACTTCATTTTTCGGCCAGTATGGCCATTTAAGTGAAAATTCCAGGTATTACAATATCCCATATTGTATAGTTAAAGTAGTAAAGGAAAGACAAAGCTAATAAAAGCATGTTCGTACTAAAATATTCCATTTAAAGTGTTTGATATGATAAGATGACGATGCTCCTGGCACCTATATGTAACGAGTCTGATGACATGTTGAAGCGCCTGCACTACAACACAGTTTAATGGGTATAAAAATATCAGTATAAATAATGTAAAATATGAAGTGAATTTAAAATGAACGACTTTTCAAGTCACTATATCTCCATGAAATTGGAGTGATTGTGTAAAAACTACAAGTCTAAGTCAGAACAGTGTCATTGTCAAAACAAATATATAACATATACTATAATACTATATACTATAATCAAAAAAAATAAACCCATTTAGACATAAATATGAATGACATAAACAATGAACAGAGAAACCATTAAGTAAGTAAGTAAATGTCTTCTTTACTTCACTTTCGGCCAGTATGGCCAGAGAAATCATGAAACCACAAAAAATTCTCAAAAATTAAAGACTTACAGTGCCCCCACAGTTGGCTGAGAAGCAGACATCAACCAAGAAGAAGCACCGCTCACCACGCGTGAGCTCGCCCAGCCACAAGCCTGTGGCTGCAGCGCCTGCTATACCGGCTGATTCTGGTGATTTCTACTGAGCCTAGCGGCTCACTACACGCTGACCCACGCCAGTGGCGAACCCCAGACGCGGTTCACTCACAAGAAGGCCTGGACGAGAAGATAAGTCGATTGATAGCAGAGGCCTTGGCCCGCTGCGCTAGCCGCCCCTGCCGTGCAGGGTCGTGCCGAGACTCGATCGGCTATTGTAAACAAACACACTGTTCTAACATCCACTGTTTCTACGTTAGATTCTGACACTGTCACAGACCGGTGCCCCGCGGTAGGGGCGTCCGGGCTGACGACCGCCATAGGTCGTCCCCCGCATCCCCCTGCCGGACCACCCACGCCTGAGTGGTCCCGCCAGGGGGAGACAGAAAGAAGGACGATCTCGTTGGACTGGCCATTCCCCGTCCGTGACAGTACAAGAGACACAATGCCTGTGCTGGTGCCGCGTGATAGGTACACAGCTCACTCTGACAACACAAGACGTTCTACTGCGACGACTAGCAGTGGGCCGCGGCTTCACCTGCCACCCCCACCGTCCCGGGTCACCGACCCCGACACGGAACGCGCTCAACAAGCACTCAGTTGGTCGCCCCATCAGTATTTGGGGGAGGACGAAGATGATGATGAACTGAACCCCGGGCCTGTCGCAAATCCTTTTGTGGCAGTACCAGGACTTGAAGATTGCCCCCTGGCAGGGTTGAGATCGGCTCTATCTAAACCGTCTGGCGCTACGAATCCTACCAGCCGCCAGACGGCGCTGTGGACACAGTCCCGTGGTGGGTCTGAGTTGAAGATAGTTAGAACTAACAGAATTGACCCTATCTACAGTGGCCCCGACGGTACGGAGGGCACGACATTCAAGGCTCTGGACATTGCCATTAACTCAGATACAGTGGCAAGGTGACAACACCATGAGAAAACAACAAAACATGTTGTGGAAAACGGCGTTCGCCCTTTCAAAGGGGCTAGAACTGATGGAAAGCCCCCTTAGAGCAACTTACCAAGATTGCAGACGCTCTGCCCGACGATGCTAGGGCGAGAGTCAGAGAAGAGGTAGACTACCTACAAAACCAGGCTTTGGCACCATTGGACACGCCATGCGTTTCTTGGCCTCGGGCTTTAACGACTTGGCTTACAAACGTCGCGACGCCGTCGTTTCTCACTTAAAGGACCCTATCCTGCAACAGAGACTTAAAGGGGCCACATTGGGCATTGACACTTTCTTCAAAGACGATATGGATAAGAAAATTGATTTAGCTTCAGCACGCTAACAGCAGAATGCGCTGACTGCCGCTATTCGCCACAAGCCAGTGTCTAGTCAAGTCAGCAGCAGCAGCAGATCAAGAGATCTACAGAGACGCCCCAGAAGTCGTTTGCCAGTGAGACATAGAGACAGAGCGGACCGACCCGGACGGCCCTTTTCCAAGGGCTCGTCGAGGGGAGGTGGGACCTCCCGCGGCGGGCGAGGTTTACCAGGAGATACTGAGGTCCCCTGCCTGAGCGACCACATTACATCGTGGCGAAGGGTCACTCAGAAACAGCTCGTTCTGGACTCCGTAGCAGGATACAGACTAGACTTCGTCACACTACCACCCTTGATAGGCTTGGAACAGGCGCTAACCGTCTCCACTCGGTCTCCTCTAATAACGTCAATGGGAGAGGAGATCGGGGCCCTTTTGCGAAAAGGTGCAATAGAAAGAGTTCACGGAAACACTCTAGGGTTTTATTCCTTCCTTTTTCTGGTTCCAAAAGAGAAGGGGGGGGGGACAAGATCTGTGATCAACTTGAAGCCATTGAATAACTATATACGAAAGAAACCTTTTCGCATGACAACTCTCAAAGAGGTGGGCCAATCCATTCGCCAGGGCGATTGGACCATCACTATAGACCTGCAGGATGCATTCCTTCACGTACCAGTACACAAGGATTATCGCAGGTTTTTACGCTTCATTTGGCAAGGCAAGACATACCAATTCAACAGACTATCTTTCGGCCTGACGTCATCACCTCAGGTATTCACGGAAATCACGATGCCTCTAGTGGAATACTGTAGGATCAGAGGCATCAGAGTCATATTTTACCTAGACGATATTTTAGTCCTGGCAAGCACACGTGCGTTGCTTTGCCAACACAGAGACTTTGTTTAGAACCTACTGCACCAAGTGGGTTTCAAACAAAAAATGTGAAAAAGTGCTGGTTAATACCATCACAGCTTTTTCCCTACCTAGGCTTGGAGTGGAACACACTGGAGATGCAAGTATCACTCCCACATACGAAATTGGACGAGATTCGCAGAATGATCGCAACGATGTTGACGACGCCTACGGTGACAGCAAGGGACAGCATGATTCTATTGGGCAAAATGAACTTTGCAGCGATAGCCTTACCGTTAGCACGCCTACACTGCCGTCCACTACAATTTTGCCTGCCAACTCAAAGAGACAATATGAGACTGATGGATTCCCAGATGACTCTTGAATGGGCGAAGCTTGATGAGCCATCTTCCGACGCATGTGTAAGTAAGTAAGTAAGTAAAATATTTTCTTTACTTCACTTTTCGGGCAGTATGGCCATTTAAGTGAAAATTCCAGGTATTACAATATCCCATATTGTATAGTTAAAGTAGTAAAGGAAAGACAAAGCCAATAAAAGCATGATCGTACTAAAATATTCAGTTTAAAATGTTTGATATGATAAGATGACGATGCTCCTGGCACCTATATGTAACGAGTTTGATGACATGTTGTAGCGCCTGCACTACAACACAGTTTAATGGGTATAAAAATATCAGTATAAATAATGTAAAATATGAAGTGATTATAAAATGAACGACTTTTCAAGTCACTATATCTCTATGAAATTGGGATGATTGTGTAAAAACTACAAGTCTAAGTCAAAACAGTGTCATTGCCAAAACAAATATATAATATAAACTATAATACTATATACTATAATCAAAAAAGTAAACCTATTTAGACATAAATATGAATGACATAAACAATGAACAGAGAAACCATTAAGTAAGTAAGTAAATGTCTTTTTTACTTCACTTTTCGGCCAGTACGGCCGGAGACATCATGAAACCACAAAAAATTCTCAAAAATTAAAGACTTACAGTGCCCCCACAGTTGGTAATAAGGTATGTGATATTGGAGGACATCACAGAGCGATCACAAACCGTGAGGACACCGTAAGTCACCACAGGCTAATTGTACGGCAATGGCTTCTCTATGACATGCTGCATTATCCGCCAGGATGCCACAGAGAAACCTTTAAAACAATAAAGTGAAAAAATATATAAATATGAATATATAAAGAATATATAAAGAATTCAAACTGAAAACCATCCGAAAATAAACATAACAACCTCAGTGAAAAACCACCGGAAAGCAAACACAAAAAACTTCACGTCAAAAAAAAGAACAAAACCTGGTTTGATGAAAGGTTTGGGTGTGCTTGGCCTTCTAAGAAGTTGCCCAGGGGGAGACCACGCGGAGATGACACCCTCCCCCCCCCCCCCCACGCATGTGATAACGACAGACGCATCCATGACAGGGTGGGGTGCTCAAATGAGCGATATGTCCATCCACAAAAAAAATGGATCATATCAATTTCTTGGAGTTGAAAACAGTATTGCTGGCGCTATGACGCTGGTACCCACACCTGAAGAACAAGGTCGTGTCTCTTCAAATGGACAATACGACGGCTGTCGCCTACCTACTGAAGGAGGGGGGCACACAATGCAGATATCTCCACTATCTAGCAGCAGAGATCTTGATCTTGGCCAATCATCACAGTATATAGATTCGCCCCACCCAGCCGGCACATGACGAGAAAATCACGTAACATGCAAGTTGAAATCTTGTCAACTGGTTATCAACCAATAATCAACGTGATAATTACGTCTATTTGTGACATAAACCATTTTAAGTCTTATTGTCATTACAAAATTACGTCTGATTTGCGTCAAGCTAATAACGTCACCAAATGATGTGATTGTGACGTCGGTTGCAACATTCTTATATGTCACATGTGATAATGTTGTCAGTATTTCACATCTATTTGACGACACGTTGTTGATGTCACAAAACGATGTGATTATGACGTGGGTTTCAACATCCTGAAATGTTAGATGTGATAATGTTGTCAATATTTTACATCTATTTTACGACATGTTGTTGATGTCACAAAACGATGTGATTATGACGTGGGTTGCAACATCCTGAAATGTTAGACGTGATAATGTTGGCAATATTTCACATCTATTTGACGACTTGTTGTTGATGTCACAAAACGATGTGATTATGACGTGGGTTGCAACATCCTGAAATGTGAGATGTGATAATGCTGTCAATATTTCACATCTATTTGACGATATGTTGTTGATGCCACAAAACGATGTAATTATGACGTGGGTTGCAACATCCTGAAATGTTAGATGTGATAATGTTGTCAATGTTTCACATCTATTTCGCGCCATGTTGTTGATGTCACAAAACGATGTGATTATAACGTGGGTTGCAACATCCTGAAATGTTAGATGTGATAATGTTGTCAATGTTTTACATCTATTTTACGACATGTTGTTGATGTCACAAAACGATGTAATTATGACGTGGGTTGCAACATCCTGAAATGTTAGATGTGATAATGTTGTCAATATTTTACATCTATTTTACGACATGTTGTTGATGTCACAAAACGATGTGATTATGACGTAGGTTGCAACATCCTGAAATGTTAGATGTGATAATGTTGTCAATATTTTACATCTATTTTACGACATGTTGTTGATGTCACAAAACGATGTGATTATAACGTGGGTTGCAACATCCTGAAATGTTAGATGTGATAATGTTGTCAATATTTCACATCTATTTGACGACATGTTGTAGATGTCACAAAACGATGTAATTATGACGTGGGTTGCAACATCCTGAAATGTTAGATGTGATAATGTTGTCAATGTTTCACATCTATTTCGCGCCATGTTGTTGATGTCACAAAACGATGTGATTATAACGTGGGTTGCAATATCCTGAAATGTTAGATGTGATAATGCTGTCAATATTTCACATCTATTTGACGATATGTTGTTGATGTCACAAAATGATGTGATTATGACGTGGGTTGCAACATCCTGAAATGTTAGATGTGATAATGTTGTCAATTTTTCACATCTATTTGACGACATGTTGTTGATGTCACAAAACGATGTAATTATGACGTGGGTTGCAACATCCTGAAATGTTAGATGTGATAATGTTGTCAATATTTTACATCTATTTTACGACATGTTGTTGATGTCACAAAACGATGTGATTATGACGTGGGTTGCAACATCCTGAAATGTTAGATGTGATAATGTTGTCAATATTTCACATCTATTTGACGACATGTTGTTGATGTCACAAAACGATGTAATTATGACGTGGGTTGCAACATCCTGAAATGTTAGATGTGATAATGTTGTCAATGTTTCACATCTATTTCGCGCCATGTTGTTGATGTCACAAAACGATGTGATTATAACGTGGGTTGCAACATCCTGAAATGTTAGATGTGATAATGTTGTCAATATTTCACATCTATTTGATGACTTGTTGTTGATGTCACAAAACGATGTAATTATGATGTGGGTTGCGACATCCTGAAATGTTAGATGTGATAATGTTGTCAATATTTCACATCTATTTGACGACATGTTGTTGATGTCACGAAACGATGTGATTATGACGTGGGTTGCAACATCCTGAAATGTTAGATGTGATAATGTTGTCAGTATTTCACATCTATTTGACGATATGTTGTTGATGTGAGAAAACGATGTGATTATGACGTGGGTTGCAACATCCTGAAATGTCAGATGTGATAATGTTGTCAGTATTTCACATCTATTTGACGATATCTTGTTGATGTGAGAAAACGATGTAATTATGACGTGGGTTGCAACATCCTGAAATGTTAGATGTGATAATGTTGTCAGTATTTCACATCTATTTGACAATATGTTGTTGATGTCACAAAACGATGTGATTATGACGTGGGTTGCAACATCCTGAAATGTTAGATGTGATAATGTTGTCAATATTTCACATCTATTTGACGATATCTTGTTGATGTGAGAGAACGATGTAATTATGACGTGGGTTGCAACATCCTGAAATGTTAGATGTGATAATGTTGTCAGTATTTCACATCTATTTGACAATATGTTGTTGATGTCACAAAACGATGTGATTATGACGTGGGTTGCAACATCCTGAAATGTTAGATGTGATAATGTTGTCAGTATTTCACATCTATTTGACGATATGTTGTTGATGTGAGAAAACTATGTAATTATGACGTGGGTTGCAACATCCTGAAATGTCAGATGTGATAATGTTGTCAGTATTTCACATCTATTTGACGATATCTTGTTGATGTGAGAAAACGATGTAATTATGACGTGGGTTGCAACATCCTGAAATGTTAGATGTGATAATGTTGTCAGTATTTCACATCTATTTGACGATATGTTGTTGATGTGAGAAAACGATGTAATTATGACGTGGGTTGCAACATCCTGAAATGTTAGATGTGATAATGTTGTCAGTATTTCACATCTATTTGACGACATGTTGTTGATGTCACAAAACGATGTGATTATGACGTGGGTTGCAACATCCTGAAATGTTAGATGTGATAATGTTGTCAGTATTTCACATCTATTTGACGATATCTTGTTGATGTGAGAAAACGATGTAATTATGACGTGGGTTGCAACATCCTGAAATGTTAGATGTGATAATGTTGTCAGTATTTCACATCTATTTGACGATATGTTGTTGATGTGAGAAAACGATGAAATTATGACGTGGGTTGCAACATCCTGAAATGTTAAATGTGATAATGTTGTCAATATTTCACATCTATTTGACGACATGTTGTTGATGTCACAAAACGATGTGATTATGACGTGGGTTGCAACATCCTGAAATGTTAGATGTGATAATGTTGTCAGTATTTCACATCTATTTGACGATATCTTGTTCATGTGAGAAAACGATGTAATTATGACGTGGGCTGCAACATCCTGAAATGTTAGATGTGATAATGTTGTCAGTATTTCACATCTATTTGACAATATGTTGTTGATGGCACAAAACGATGTGATTATGACGTGGGTTGCAACATCCTGAAATGTTAGATGTGATAATGTTGTCAGTATTTCACATCTATTTGACGATATGTTGTTGATGTGAGAAAACGATGTAATTATGACGTGGGTTGCAACATCCTGAAATGTTAGATGTGATAATGTTGTCAATATTTCACATCTATTTGACGACATGTTGTTGATGTCACAAAACGATGTGATTATGACGTGGGTTGCAACATCCTGAAATGTTAGATGTGATAATGTTGTCAGTATTTCACATCTATTTGACGATATGTTGTTGATGTGAGAAAACGATGAAATTATGACGTGGGTTGCAACATCCTGAAATGTTAGATGTGATAATGTTGTCAATATTTCACATCTATTTGACGACATGTTGTTGATGTCACAAAACGTTGTGATTATGACGTGGGTTGCAACATCCTGAAATGTTAGATGTGATAATGTTGTCAGTATTTCACATCTATTTGACGATATCTTGTTGATGTGAGAAAACGATGTAATTATGACGTGGGTTGCAACATCCTGAAATGTTAGATGTGATAATGTTGTCAGTATTTCACATCTATTTGACGATATGTTGTTGATGTGAGAAAACGATGAAATTATGACGTGGGTTGCAACATCCTGAAATGTTAGATGTGATAATGTTGTCAATATTTCACATCTATTTGACGACATGTTGTTGATGTCACAAAACGATGTGATTATGACGTGGGTTGCAACATCCTGAAATGTTAGATGTGATAATGTTGTCAGTATTTCACATCTATTTGACGATATCTTGTTCATGTGAGAAAACGATGTAATTATGACGTGGGCTGCAACATCCTGAAATGTTAGATGTGATAATGTTGTCAGTATTTCACATCTATTTGACAATATGTTGTTGATGGCACAAAACGATGTGATTATGACGTGGGTTGCAACATCCTGAAATGTTAGATGTGATAATGTTGTCAGTATTTCACATCTATTTGACAATATGTTGTTGATGTGAAAAAACGATGTAATTATGACGTGGGTTGCAACATCCTGAAATGTTAGATGTGATAATGTTGTCAATATTTCACATCTATTTGATGACTTGTTGTTGATGTCACAAAACGATGTAATTATGATGTGGGTTGCGACATCCTGAAATGTTAGATGTGATAATGTTGTCAATATTTCACATCTATTTGACGACATGTTGTTGATGTCACGAAACGATGTGATTATGACGTGGGTTGCAACATCCTGAAATGTTAGATGTGATAATGTTGTCAGTATTTCACATCTATTTGACGATATGTTGTTGATGTGAGAAAACGATGTGATTATGACGTGGGTTGCAACATCCTGAAATGTCAGATGTGATAATGTTGTCAGTATTTCACATCTATTTGACGATATCTTGTTGATGTGAGAAAACGATGTAATTATGACGTGGGTTGCAACATCCTGAAATGTTAGATGTGATAATGTTGTCAGTATTTCACATCTATTTGACAATATGTTGTTGATGTCACAAAACGATGTGATTATGACGTGGGTTGCAACATCCTGAAATGTTAGATGTGATAATGTTGTCAATATTTCACATCTATTTGACGATATCTTGTTGATGTGAGAAAACGATGTAATTATGACGTGGGTTGCAACATCCTGAAATGTTAGATGTGATAATGTTGTCAGTATTTCACATCTATTTGACAATATGTTGTTGATGTCACAAAACGATGTGATTATGACGTGGGTTGCAACATCCTGAAATGTTAGATGTGATAATGTTGTCAGTATTTCACATCTATTTGACGATATGTTGTTGATGTGAGAAAACTATGTAATTATGACGTGGGTTGCAACATCCTGAAATGTCAGATGTGATAATGTTGTCAGTATTTCACATCTATTTGACGATATCTTGTTGATGTGAGAAAACGATGTAATTATGACGTGGGTTGCAACATCCTGAAATGTTAGATGTGATAATGTTGTCAGTATTTCACATCTATTTGACGATATGTTGTTGATGTGAGAAAACGATGTAATTATGACGTGGGTTGCAACATCCTGAAATGTTAGATGTGATAATGTTGTCAGTATTTCACATCTATTTGACGACATGTTGTTGATGTCACAAAACGATGTGATTATGACGTGGGTTGCAACATCCTGAAATGTTAGATGTGATAATGTTGTCAGTATTTCACATCTATTTGACGATATCTTGTTGATGTGAGAAAACGATGTAATTATGACGTGGGTTGCAACATCCTGAAATGTTAGATGTGATAATGTTGTCAGTATTTCACATCTATTTGACGATATGTTGTTGATGTGAGAAAACGATGAAATTATGACGTGGGTTGCAACATCCTGAAATGTTAGATGTGATAATGTTGTCAATATTTCACATCTATTTGACGACATGTTGTTGATGTCACAAAACGATGTGATTATGACGTGGGTTGCAACATCCTGAAATGTTAGATGTGATAATGTTGTCAGTATTTCACATCTATTTGACGATATCTTGTTCATGTGAGAAAACGATGTAATTATGACGTGGGCTGCAACATCCTGAAATGTTAGATGTGATAATGTTGTCAGTATTTCACATCTATTTGACAATATGTTGTTGATGGCACAAAACGATGTGATTATGACGTGGGTTGCAACATCCTGAAATGTTAGATGTGATAATGTTGTCAGTATTTCACATCTATTTGACGATATGTTGTTGATGTGAGAAAACGATGTAATTATGACGTGGGTTGCAACATCCTGAAATGTTAGATGTGATAATGTTGTCAATATTTCACATCTATTTGACGACATGTTGTTGATGTCACAAAACGATGTGATTATGACGTGGGTTGCAACATCCTGAAATGTTAGATGTGATAATGTTGTCAGTATTTCACATCTATTTGACAATATGTTGTTGATGTGAGAAAACGATGAAATTATGACGTGGGTTGCAACATCCTGAAATGTTAGATGTGATAATGTTGTCAATATTTCACATCTATTTGACGACATGTTGTTGATGTCACAAAACGTTGTGATTATGACGTGGGTTGCAACATCCTGAAATGTTAGATGTGATAATGTTGTCAGTATTTCACATCTATTTGACGATATCTTGTTGATGTGAGAAAACGATGTAATTATGACGTGGGTTGCAACATCCTGAAATGTTAGATGTGATAATGTTGTCAGTATTTCACATCTATTTGACGATATGTTGTTGATGTGAGAAAACGATGAAATTATGACGTGGGTTGCAACATCCTGAAATGTTAGATGTGATAATGTTGTCAATATTTCACATCTATTTGACGACATGTTGTTGATGTCACAAAACGATGTGATTATGACGTGGGTTGCAACATCCTGAAATGTTAGATGTGATAATGTTGTCAGTATTTCACATCTATTTGACGATATCTTGTTCATGTGAGAAAACGATGTAATTATGACGTGGGCTGCAACATCTTGAAATGTTAGATGTGATAATGTTGTCAGTATTTCACATCTATTTGACAATATGTTGTTGATGGCACAAAACGATGTGATTATGACGTGGGTTGCAACATCCTGAAATGTTAGATGTGATAATGTTGTCAGTATTTCACATCTATTTGACGATATGTTGTTGATGTGAAAAAACGATGTAATTATGACGTGGGTTGCAACATCCTGAAATGTTAGATGTGATAATGTTGTCAATATTTCACATCTATTTGACGACATGTTGTTGATGTCACAAAACGATGTGATTATGACGTGGGTTGCAACATCCTGAAATGTTAGATGTGATAATGTTGTCAGTATTTCACATCTATTTGACGATATGTTGTTGATGTGAGAAAACGATGAAATTATGACGTGGGTTGCAACATCCTGAAATGTTAGATGTGATAATGTTGTCAATATTTCACATCTATTTGACGACATGTTGTTGATGTCACAAAACGTTGTGATTATGACGTGGGTTGCAACATCCTGAAATGTTAGATGTGATAATGTTGTCAGTATTTCACATCTATTTGACGATATCTTGTTGGTGTGAGAAAACGATGTAATTATCACGTGGGTTGCAACATCCTGAAATGTTAGATGTGATAATGTTGTCAGTATTTCACATCTATTTGACGATATGTTGTTGATGTGAGAAAACGATGTAATTATGACGTGGGTTGCAACATCCTGAAATGTTAGATGTGATAATGTTGTCAGTATTTCACATCTATTTGACGATATGTTGTTGATGTGAGAAAACGATGTAATTATGACGTGGGTTGCAACATCCTGAAATGTTAGATGTGATAATGTTGTCAGTATTTCACATCTATTTGACGACATGTTGTTGATGTCACAAAACGATGTGATTATGACGTGGGTTGCAACATCCTGAAATGTTAGATGTGATAATGTTGTCAGTATTTCACATCTATTTGACGATATCTTGTTCATGTGAGAAAACGATGTAATTATGACGTGGGTTGCAACATCCTGAAATGTTAGATGTGATAATGTTGTCAGTATTTCACATTTTTTTGACAATATGTTGTTGATGTGAGAAAACGATGTAATTATGACGTGGGTTGCAACATCCTGAAATTTTAGATGTGATAATGTTGTCAATATTTCACATGTATTTGACGACATGTTGTTGATGTCACAAAACGATGTGATTATGACGTGGGTTGCAACATCCTGAAATGTTAGATGTGATAATGTTGTCAGTATTTCACATCTATTTGACGATATCTTGTTCATGTGAGAAAACGATGTAATTATGACGTGGGTTGCAACATCCTGAAATGTTAGATGTGATAATGTTGTCAGTATTTCACATCTATTTGACAATATGTTGTTGATGTCACAAGACGATGTGATTATGACGTGGGCTGCAACATCCTGAAATGTTAGATGTGATAATGTTGTCAGTATTTCACATCTATTTGACGATATGTTGTTGATGTGAGAAAACGATGTAATTATGACATGGGTTGCAACATCCTGAAATGTTAGATGTGATAATGTAGTCAGTATTTCACATAGATTTGACGCCATGTTGTTGATTTCACAAAACGATGTAATTATGATATTTGTTGCAACATCCTGAAATGTTAGATGTGATAATGTTGTCAATATTTCACATCTATTTGACGACCTGTTGTTGATGTAACAAAACGATGTGATTATGACGTGGGTTGCAACATCCTGAAATGTTCGATGTGATAATATTGTCAATATTTCACATATATTTGACGACATGTTGTTGATGTCGCAAAACGATATGATAATGGCGTGGATGGCTGCATGTGAGATGACAGATGTCATTATATTTTCAATATCTCACATGTATTTGACAACATGTTGTTGATTGAATATTGTCAAAATTTCACATCTATTTGACGACATGTTTTTTATGTCACAAAACAATGTGAATATCCAGTGAGTTGCAGTATTGCGAGATGTCAGATGTCAGAATATTGTCAATATCTCACATCTATTCGACAACATGTTGTTTGTGTCACAAAACGATGTGATTATTGCCTTGCTTACATCTTTGTGAGATATCAGAATATAGTTAATATGTCACATCTATTTGATGACATGTTGTTAATGTCATAAAACAATGTGTTTATTACGTAGAAGTTGTTGCATGTCAGATGTCAGTTGGCAAGATCTTGTCATCTCACATCTATTTGGTCATAATTGTTCGCAAATGGTCGCAATTGGTCGCACATGGTCGCAAATATCGCAAATGGTCGCAGAAGTCGACGTCCAAACTTTACTGTTACTTGAAAAGTCGCAGTTGTCTCTAGTTATGATTTAATATCACTTGCTGACGCATATTTTCCTGAAATAATAATGACATAATGTTATGTTATTAGGCCTACATGCCACATCATGCCCTTATAATGACAAATCATAACGTTGTATCACGTGTTGATATTTAGGCCTATTATGCAATATCATGATATTTTAAAGCAATATCATGATATTTGCATTATAATTGCAAATATATTATGGCATAGACTTCCATCATCAAGATGACATGTAGGCCCTAGGTCTGTTCTGAATTTGCTGAATAAGCCTAATGATGAATAATGATAAATTCTTATTTTATAGGCCCAATGGCAATCACATTGTAATGCAAATGGTCGCAAATGTCGCAAATGTCGCAAATGTTGCAATTGGTCGTAAATGGTCAAAAAATGGTTACAAATGGTCGCAAATGTCGCAAATAATCAAAAGTGGTCGCGCATGGTCGCAAATGGTCGCAATTGGTCGCAAATGGTCAAAAATGGTCGCAAAAGATCGCAATTAGTCGCAAATTGTGGCAAATGTCGCAATTGGTCGCAAATGGTAAAAAATGGTCGCAATTGGTGGTAAATGCTGGCAAAAGGTCGCAAATGTCGCAAATGGTCGCAAATGGTCGCAATTGGTCGCAGGTGGTCTCAAATGGTCGTAAATGTCCCAAATGTCGCAAATGGTCACAAATAATCGCTAATGGTCTGAAATGGTCGCAATTGGTCGCAAATGGCCGCACATGGTCGCAAATGGTCGCGAATGGTCGCAAATGGTCGCAATTGTTCGCAAAAAGTCGACGTGCAAACTTTACTGTTACTTGAAAAGTCACAGCTAGTTGTCTCTAGCTATAATTTAATATCACTTGCTGACGCATATTGTCCTGACATAATAATGACGTACATAATGTTATGTTAGTACATGCCACATCATGCCCTTATAATGACAAATAATAACGTTGTGTCACGTGTTGATATTTAGGCTTATTATGCAATATCTTGATATTTTAAAGCAATATCATGACATTGACATTATGTTGCAAAATCCTGTGAATATATTATGGCATAGCCTTCCACCATCAAGATGACATGTAGGCCCTAGGTGATGAATAATGATAAATCCTTATATAATAGGTCTAATGCCAATGACATTGTAATGCAAATGGTCACACATGTCCTAAACGTCGCCAATGGTCGTAATTGGTCGCAATTGTTCGCAAATGGTCGCAAAAGTCGCAAATAATCGCAAGTGGTCGCACATGGTCGCAATTGGTCGCAATATGGTCGCACATGGTCGCAAATGGTTGCAAATGGTCTCAATTGGTCGCAAATGGTGGCAAATGGTCACAAGAGTTCGCAAATGGTCGCAAATAACCCAAATGTCGCAAATGGTCGTAAATGGTCGCAAATGATCGCAATTGGTCGCAAATGGTCGCACATGGTCGCAAATGGTCACAGCAGGTCGCAAATAACCCAAATAATCGCAAGTGGTCGTAAATGGTCGCAAATTGTTGCACATGGTCGCAAATGGTCACAAAGGTTCGCGAATGGTCGCAAATGGTCGCAAAAGTCGCAGATGGTCCCAAATGTCGCAAATGATTGCAAATGGTCGCAAATAATCACAAATGGTCGCACATGATCACAAAAGGTCAGTCGCAAATGGTCGCAAAAGGTCGCAAATCGTTGAATAATGGTGTTGAATAAAGGTTAATCCTAATATGAATAACCCGAAAACAACGTTCCTTCAACATTAAGGTGAAATATTATTTTCGGGCTGATAATCAACTTCGTTTTAACGTTCGTATTTGGATGTTATTTTGCTGTAACCGAACGTCACCAACACACTGGAGTATGGTTGTGTTATAGATATACCACCCACACGTAGGGCCTACGTTGTTACAGAAGAACAACATTTTTTTTTATTGTGAAGACGACTCCTTATTACCCCTTACTAATGTGTTTAATTGTTTAATATTATTTCTAATACATGAGAACACATTTACGAACACCCGATTTCTAATTGGAAATCATTTCAATAAACATACATTTTTGTACATAGCCTCCTGGCTACTGCATAATAACATAGTCTACAGTAGTCAATTTTATTTTCTGTGGGAATGAAGCATTCCAATTTTAAGTCTAAGGTATTATGTATATAATCATGGTCAGCTACTCGTTTTGAACGTACTATACACCAGCAAAAATAACGAGAAGAAAGAGATGAAAAAGAACCTTTTTGAGCAACGATGGACATTGAAACGAAAAGCCAGTAAGTACATAATATGCCTATACATGTATTCTACAAACTGTTTGAGCCTGTAAGTAGCATATAACCGTTAAAAACATATTGAACTATTTTCTTGCTAAACGAAGTCAAGATATCATGCAATCAAGACAAATATGTTTTTGTTTTATTGTAGGTCATGATGGGTTTGAGATTACATTGACTTGCCATGAACAGGTAATACAATCGAACGGAGTAGAAGTAGATAACTTAATGTCTATCATGTCTATCAAATACAAAACGATACATCATACATAGCGTCCGAATTGTACAACTACGTGCGAGTATAGGCGTATCGGCCTACCTTAAACCTATATCTAAATAATCTAGCAAAGTTTATTTTATAATAGTGTAATTAATATTTACTAGGGAAGTTAGAAGAACCTGTGGCGGGCACAGGCGGACATGTAAACAATGGAATATAGTCACTGGGTGAATTTAATGCCGATCTGGGTCCGATGAGCTTCCACAATTTCTCTTGAAAAACGCTGACAAGAAGATATATATCGCCATATACATTCTTTTTAAATAACGTATATTTGACCACTATATTTGATCTAGGAAATTACCCGATCAGTCTAAGCTAATATTACCTGTGTTTGCAAACAAATAGACTGACATATAGGCTACCTCGTCCAACTACATGCCGATCTGTTGAACATTGTGTCTAGGCGAAATTGCTTGAACACCATCTGAATATTTTAACATAATCATTGTTAGAACATGATTTGCAACAGTATCATAACCCGCTGTTTTAGCACCTTTGCAACATGGTTTCCATGCTAATCATTTTTGCGAAAATCATCTACTTTTGACCACCAAAGATCTGGTCCAAAACAATCAGGAGATAATTCAAACTGATGTCATGGCTCTAGATTTTATTACTTATATTATTTCTTTGGATCCAAAAAAATTTAGTAGGCCCAGGTGACTGCTTCGAAAAGTCCTCACGTGGGAACTGGCTTGCCACTTGGACCTATAATATTTATATATCCTATGTAAATTACATCATATAAAAATGTTATTTATAAAAGATGAAAGAACTTCAGGATGACAACCCTGTACAACATTTTGAATTGATTAATTGCTGTAGGCCAACCCCTCAGTGACCTCTTAACCTCAGCAGACGAAATAACTCTTGGTGGACACAAACAGACATTCAGATTAGAGCTATGTAACACCACGCTGGGACAAAATTATTTTTTGTACAAAAATACAACAGATTAGAATCATCTTTCACCATGCAGCTGATATTGAATCCAGATCAATAGCAGTAGTAGTAGGAAATCATTGCGTTACGTCACTTTTCGGCACATATGGTTTTTTAAGTGACATTGTAATACGATAAAAACGTTGTAGTCAATTGATGAGATGAATGATGTACAGATGATCATGTGAGGGTGGGGGTGATAGGGCATGGTGGGTTATTGAGAGCGTTTACCTTCGCTCGCCCGATTAGGGATTCTGGACATTTCTAGGGGATCTACCTCCAGACATGCCCAGATGGCCGGAGACTTGGGTTTCGCTGTGCAATTTAATGTTGAAACTCCATGGCATTTCGCACAGCTCTGGTATCCTCGGGTCGGATAGTCCCCAGAGTAACAATAAGAAGGGTAACTCCATACAACCCCCGTGAGAGACCTAATGTCAAACACGCTATTGCCAGTTATTTAAGGCTACCACGGCCTACACCAGCGCCAGCACTGATGCGAGAGCACCGCAGTTGAACAGAGGTCCCAGGGTACACCACTGGCAATCAGCCTGAAGATTATGGCCAGATACGAGGAGGATGCAGCTTCCCTTGGATGATTGCAGTAGACTAGTGCTTCCGTACCATGCCGTATAGCATATGCGATTGACGGAACAGATCCCTAATGACCCTCTCCTCAATAGCAGCTTTTAAGAGCAAACTGAGCGATTAGTTTGGTCGGCCGCTCAGCACCGCCCTTCACCTGATACTCTATTTAGGACGACTATAAGAAGTCAAAATATCAATGTCAAGTCTCATCAATGTTAACACTCTCTGCTGATAACTACATCCTGCTTATGCAAGTCAAACCAAGGCCGATTAAAACAGACGATCTTAAGGCTTGTCAAAATAATAGCACATGAACCGGATTTTGGGAAATTATTCAACGCGACCAAATGTTCTGTCCTCCGAGTGAAATGCCCCAGAGGATGAGGGTTAAATACTCTTTGATTAGGCTACCAATTGAAGGGATTATAATTGCACTTTGAAAAGTGTCCATGCTACACCATACCTTTTAGGTGGGGATTTAGCTCTTCATTGACGGGGAAGGGGTTAAACTTGACAAAGGAATATTTCACTGTAGCCTGTCCGCGGAGGGGCCTTCCTGTGAAATATTTTGCTTTTCAAAGCCTTTTTCCTGCAATCCAGGCCACTGTTTGTCCAATAATGTGTCACCAATTCATAAGGTAACCCCAAAGCTAGCCTAGTTCCTGGCCCGCGAGCCCAGAATGCAATGGGTCACGGATGGGACTACCCCGAAGCAAGATTATAATTTTTTTCAAGGGGGGGTTCCCCCCCCCCCCCCTTGGATCCGCTCCTGCCTTGGAGTCAGCACTATAGAACTTAGAATGATCAACACTGGTTGATGAAGTTAGAAGGATCTCGCCCTCCACTACGTTCCGTAACATGTGGTTACTGGTGAGCATTTATAAATCAAATTTCGGTTTATATTCCTTAGTTTTAGTTCTCCCTTTTTAAACAGGCTTGTTTTGAGATTTGGCGCGCACTTGAATTCTTTTCAAATTTCTAGCGAAAATGACTGTATAAGAAGGTTATTTTTTTGTAAATCTTACAGGATTATCGATGTGGAGTGTTAATGGAGACAATATGCTATCACCGTACTGATTATCAGCCTGTACCGACGGTAAATAGTGTAGTAGGTATCAGAATCTCTGAATATCGCCCACCTGGCCATGGCCAGCAGAGGGCGTGGTGAATGTCGAAAGCCACCGAAAACTATAAGCCAAATCGAAAACCATCTAAAACCACCTTTTCTGTACCCTAGAGTTCCTAGATTTATAACCTATTATAAATACCTTACACTCGAAAATGAATAAAAATATACCGTAGGACTGACATGCCTTAAAACAACTTTTAATCAATCATTCGTTTGAAACTGGTATAGACTATTAGTATTATCAGAATTGTCATTGCCATTGTGTTACCTGTCAAATCATTACAAATGGTCTAACATTTGAAATACTCATTTTTTAGGGTTGTTGCCAAATGAGATAATAATGGTAACAAAATTTTGGAGAATTGAGTAGGCCTAGGGCTAAGCCTTATTTTGACTATCCATCAACAGGGGGGGGGGGGGGCTGACCGCAGATTAAAGTACGTACTTCCTTTGAAGTACGTACTTAGATTAAGATATGTCCGTACTTTGATCTAAGTACACCTTGAGCTTCACTTTTACAAATGGGTACTCTCCTTTGTTATTTTATTACCCCTTTGCAACTTAAGATGTTATTGGTTGAATGGTTTATTTCTGAACATTGATAATCAAGCTATTAAATTATTCATAAGAGGAACTTCCAATTATTTTCTGTTTACCTGAATATAGCCAAGACTTTTGCAACAGGCTGAATTTTCATCCGTTTGTCCTGGAACTGTTGAGCATTTGCCAGCTACCAGAAATAGTTTACTTGAAAGAGCACATTTCATTGTACAACATGTATTTTATCAAAACTGTTTTTCATGTTTGGAATATTATATATTTAACTTTATATCTGTTCCACTGAGGGTGTACTTAGATTGAAGTACAGGGTGTACTTTAAAGGAAGTACGGACTTTAATGGAAGTACGGACGATGAGGCATGTGACTATGGCAGAACTTTTAATAGCACATTCCTAATTTTCCAGACATAGGACTGCTCTATAAATTGATAATTTTAAATTTCAAACTATCTTTTCTAAAGTCCATTATTTCTTTTAGTTGGCAATAGATATTATCCACTTCAAATTGATAAATGTTTACCTCTTGTTGCACTCTCTGAGAGTAAAGCTGAGAGTCTCAGCTTTACAGTTAAAAGCATGGCATCTAACAAAGTCAGAACTCCTGTAAATTTAGTAGCCTGATTATTATTGGACAGACTGACTATTGGACCAATGAAATAATGTGTTGCAAATGAATGGGGTCACAACAAGTGAGTGCCCTATCAAGCCAAAATTAAGCTGCAGGCGTACTTCGATCGACGTACTGCACACCTCAATGGAAGTACGTACTTCAAAGGTAGTACGTACTTTAATCAGCGGTCGGCCCCTGATCAAGGATGGCAGCGCTCACTGGGTGGTGGTGAACTTCACTTTCAGTTCTCGCTCCTCAAATGGCATGAGTTTATGATTTCACTTCGATTTAGTGTGAAACAGACCTAGGTTAAGTCTGATAAGGAGCCTTTTGATTCGATATTAGAACGGATATGCCACGATGACGTATTTCTGCTTGCTGCATTTATTGACGCTAGCGATTTTTTAGTGAGGAAGACGTTTTATTTTTTAATTAAAAAATTGCATTTTCTTTAAGTAACTGAGTCATATCAAAATATTCTCAGACGTTCTTTATCATGTCAACTCCATCATAGTCTAGATCAGTTTTTTTAACGTAAGCCAGCGTTCTCTACATAAAATTTAACTTTATTTAGAGCACCTGAAAATTTTCTGACACATTTTCATTGTTATTGTTGTTGTTTGAGATAGCTAGTCTGCTTCAGACTAATTATGTGCCCGCCTGGGAAACAGTCTACTGCCTATGCCTCCCTTCCCTTTGACCTTGTAGTAGCCTATACCCCATAAGTCCAAATCTGGAAAGAGTTATGAAATTTTGCACACATGTCGTCCAACATATGTAAAATAAGATCTGATGTAGGGGTGATGTTTCATTTTTTTCCTTGATATGCTTATTTGCATAAATCCAAAATGGCTGCCCTCGGCCATCTTGAATTTTTAATTTTTGACAGATTAGTCCTAGAATCTTATGTAATACCTCATTTTTAACCAATTTGAATTCACTGGTTGCACAGGTATGCTTATTTTTACGATTCAAGGTTATCTAGGGGTCAAAACAAGATGGCTGCCACCCGCCATCTAGAAATTGTATGTTTTGACATAACAGCCTTAGAATCTCATGCAATACCTCATTTTTGACTAATTTGAATACACTGATTCCATTGGTATGATTATTTTTACGATTTAAGGTCATCTAGGGGTCAAAACCAAGATGGCTGCCATTGGCCATATTGAATTTTTAACTTTTTACAGAATATCCCTAGAATCTTGTGTAATATCTCATTTTGACCAATTTAAATGCAATGATTCAACTGGTATGGTTATTTTTACGATTCATGGTCATCTAGGGGTCAAAGCAAGATGGCTGCCGTAGGCAATCTTGAAATTTTATGTTTTGACATAATAGCCCTACAATCTCATGTAATACCTCATTTTTGACTAATTTGAATATACTGATTCCATTGGTATGATTATTTTTACGATTTAAGGTCATCTAGGGGTCAAAACAAGATGGCTGCCGTCGGCCATCTTGAAATTTTAACTCTAGACAGAAAAGCCCTAGAATCTTGTGTAATACCTCATTTTTGACCAATTTGAATGCACTGATTCCACTGGTATGATTATTTTCAAGAGTCAAGGTCATCTTAGGGTCAAAGCAATAGATGGCTGCCGTCGGCCATATTGAATTTTTATCTTTTGAAATAATAGCCCTGGAATTTTGTGTAATACCTCATTTTCGCCTAATTTGAATACAATGGTTTCATTGCAATGGTTATTTTTATGTTTTAATGCCATCTAAAGATCCAAAACAATATGGCCACCAATAACCAAAGCCATTTATAGGTCACAACCAAGGAAACGGGCTAAAACGACAGTTAATATTCAATTTTAAATTCTTTAAATTATAGTATCAGAGTAAAATTGCATACATTTGCCCCTGTTTTTTTTAACGTTTTTTCAGTTTCTTCAACAAAATCCAAAATGGCCGCCAAAATCCTATGTCAATCTCTAGGGCTTGGACCGCTTCGTTGATTTGTTTCATGTTTGGTTTTTATCCTGGATGTGTGCTGATAGTTTTTGGTGTGACTCTGATATTTATAACTTTGATTTTTTGTATGTTTTAGAATTTTAGCGGACATATCAGTTTTGCTTATTTTGGCTATTTAATTTGGGTAAGCTCAGCTCACTGGCCCTGAGAAATTTGTCTCTAGAATTGTTTATTTTTTTAGCAAAATCCAAGATGGCCGACAAATCACATGTTACTCTCAAGAGCTTGACCCCTTCACTGATTTGTTTCAAGGAAAGACCTTACCCTGGCCATATTAGATTTTGGTGTGATTCTGACGTCACATTTTTATCCCCCGCCCATGATGTCTGTGTTTCGTTTCCGGACGATATCTCTCAAACCGTTAGCCGGATTGCTTTCATATAATATTGCATACACACATCCCTCAGGGGGTTGTAGATGTGCCTTTTGGGGGTTATGACCCTTGACCTAGTCTATTTTAAAAATAATAAATGTGAAGTCAACCCTAAGATATATTTATGTGAAAATTGAAGACAATGTAACAATGAAAATACAGTAAGAAATATACTATTTAGTAAATATATTTTATAATTATTAAAGCTGCATAACTGTTTTGTTTATTTTCTTCAAACGATTAATCCATGGAGAATGGTGTTTTATTTTTTTATTTTACTGCCCCGGTTTTGGGGTACTTGCCCCCTCAATTTATCACTTGCCGACTCGCCACTGACATGCTTTGTCTGTTGTGACAGTCGCTCAAATTTAAAATGGTGAAAATTGAAGCTATTGCCCAGGGGGCCACTGTCTGAAATTTTTTACTTGCCCCCACCCAAAATTGGTTGCCCCGGGCAATTGGGCAACCGTTACTGTTAGCCCTGGTTACTGAGTTATTAAGGATTTAAGTTTGTTGTTTTTTAATATTGTTGCCCCACCAAAACAAACCTGATAGCAGCGGAGTAAGACATACTGTCTATATAATCAGGACATTAAAAGTACCAAGTGGCAGATAACGGTCATCATAGAAAAAAGAGAGGAAGACTTTTAAAGTTATTGTTATTTTTTAAGTAATCATAGATTCATCACAGTACAACGTGTATTGTCTCATATCAGCTAGACATATATAGAAGTTATTACTTTGTGTGATATGGATATCTGCATGTAATGTCATGTTTAATATCGGTACTGGTATGGAGAATGTCACTCACTTGAAAAGTAGAACTCTATTTCAGTATGGTGCTTTTAAGTGTGGGCCAGCATCAGAGCCTTTGGCCCGCCATTAAGACACTCTTTCCAGACCGTTAGAAATTGTACTCGGAATTGACATCAAATTCAGTGATGTAAATCATCGTTTTCGCTCTTTGGATTTTCGTGATTTTCTTGAAGAACATTTGCATTTTTTTTATTAGGTATCTCATGGACATTCCAAAATATAGTCAAAAGGCTACTAGACAATATCAGACTTTATTTTATTTTATCGTAAATCATCACATACAGTGATATACATCGCGCTATGCGGTAAAATAAAATAATATTTAAAAACATCAGACTTTACTGTAACCGATTTGACCCAGTATCCACCATCTAGATCTGCGGCTGGTTATGGGGGCTTTGTATCTCAGCTAACACAAGGCATTGATCCAATGGCAGAATAATGTCCGCCCATATTTTTTTCCTCAATTTGTTGAGATAATCATAATTAGTATGCACAGCTGAGCATGTGGTAAAAAAATATAAAAAATTCGACTGTTCGAAATATTAAAATATTAAATTTCATCTGCCATTTTTGGCGTCTTTTCTGTTTGTTTTTTTATTTTTGAAATTGAGACGGTTGCTATACAAAATGTATCATAACTTTGTCAATAATTGGATTTTTTGTATACTTTTTTTTTATTCAGTCATGAATATAATGGACCTTATGTAAACAAAATTTCAGGTCTCTAGCGCTGAAATAAATAAAAAATGGCCTGTCATCCTTACATCCATCACCCTTGGACAGGCCATAGTCTATTAATATCAGTGCATAAAATTGCCAATATTCAGTAAATTATTGTCATTGAGCAAGAACATGTAAGCATTATCCTAGCTGGTTTAAGCCCACAATTTTTATGGTTTAGTCCCATTTGAATGGACATTTACCATTGAATTGGGCCTAAACCAGTAGTATATCTACTCCTGGTTTATGCCCACTTTAATATCATCTTTATCCTGTTTATATACTTCTCCTGTTTTAAGCCCATTTAAATGGACATTCACCATTGAAGTGGGCCTAAACCAGGATTATATATATAGGCCTACTCCCGGCTTAGGCCATATAAACCCGGTTTGTGCCCAATTCAGTGGTAGATGACCGTTCAAATGGGCCTAAACCAGGGGTAGTATATTTATAAATAACTTTTCTATCGACTATAATTAGCATATATAATAAAATAGTAATTTGAACAGAACGATGCCTTGGGGGAAGTACCCCCCCCCCCCCAGAAAAGGGGCGTGAAGACGTTTTGGGGGGATAACATTACAAGCTGATTACGCTCTAAATGGGCCTAAATTTTTAAGCCCACTCAAATTCATGCGTTGTCAGAGACGTGGGCCTAAGCCAATTAAAACATGCGTGAAAAATGATTATCACGCTATAAATGGGCCTCAAGTTTTAGACCCACTGGAAAGCTAAATTGTCAGTCAAGTGGGCCTAAACTTTTAAGCCTATTGAAATGGTGCATGGTCACATGCTTGATAAATTAAAACTTGACATTGTAAACAAGTCATTGTCAACCCGGACAATCACCGACATTGTATGTCCTTGATTTGATATAATTTGAAAAAAACTTTCTAAAAGCTGATTGTCCACCCGGACAACCCCCTGGTAGCTATTGATTGTCCATGATGGGTTTTGGTTGTCTTGGACAACCAAAAAGGCCTTATTTCGAACGCTGCATTTGTGTATTTCACTAATAGTTCGGATAAGTTCGACCATACAGACCGAGAGATTTGACTTGTGTGTTCATGCTGTAAACTATTATGTCGACTGGTTCAAAATTACATTGATCTGAGTTAGAATCTGTCATTCCATGATTGTGAACCATAATGTTTACAGTATTTATTTGTACAATACTTGCTCTGTAACCAATATTTCAGATAGCCAAGTGTGGTCGTGTTGGGGGCAGTGCAGCCAAAGGCATGGTGAAAAATATAATGTCGCGGTAAGTACTATGCGGATGTGGCATTTTTTTATTTACTTGATCCGTCACCCAGCGGCACATATGATTTACGCTCTTATTCAATCATAATTCACAACACCATAATATTTGGGATATATAGTGATAAGGTTAAATCATCCCGCTTGATTGGCTCCAGAATGGTTATGCTTTCGCTGGCAAGGGGCTGCATATATATGTGTTCATTAGATATCAGCCGCCGCTCACTCAGAATAGTGTGAGCTCTTATTCAAGAACCACATCGGTTATTAATCAGATTTTTCAACTTGCTGAGTAATATTTTGCCTGTATTGGGAATGTTTTCTTCGCATAGGCTAAGCATGGTGAATTTTTCTGATTTGATTATCGCTCTGCTTGATTGACTCCTATTAATTGGTCTATTGACTGATTTGTTTTGATTGGGAATGTAATATCTCAAGAACCCCAGTTCGAATCATTTGTGATTTTTTATGCAGGTGAATAAAGGTCAAAATAGCATAACTCCATAAAATTACAAATGTCGTAATGCAGTCATTATTGACTATAATATGAGTGAATGATATCTGGAAAAAATGTGCAAGATAGTTAGACCATTACTGTTGAACAAAATGTGTGGTTTCTGGTAGGGTTATGCCCTGAAAAATTTCAACCGTATTTATTCTAATAGTTAATTAGAATACCCCTGAGATTACAGAGGGGATGGGCGCTTATTAGAGTAGTTTTTTAATGATCATATAGTGTACATCAGCGTGGGATTTATTTTCAATTCAGGGGGGGGCGGCGTTTATTGGAATTTGGGCGTTTATTAGAATAAATACGGTGATTACATTTTAAATGGCAGACTTGCGGTCATTTCTTCAAGTGATTTCCACTTTTAAACTATGATTACAGGCTGAGGCCTGTTTCCGTTGCCGTCGGGCCTTGTTCTTATATGTTTTACGGGTCCGCCAACATTGATTTAACCAAAATAAAATTGTCATTTTACAATTTTTATTCCCGCCGATGCCGATTTTCAATACCCCAATGTGTTATTCCACATAGCAATTTTTTTTCTTGTGAAAAACTCTCTGATTTCACCCTGTTTTGCAGTCCTGAGAACTGACCCACACAACTATCTGTGAACTATAAAGCCTGCCAGATGCGTGCCTACCAGATGCTGAGGTCATTACCAGAAACCGCTCTTAATTTTGTCTGATCCACCCCCTCTGAAGAGTTATGCCTTTCACAGTCGGCGGGGCGTGCTGTCAATCAATATTTTAAAGATATATCTGAATTTTATTTTTATTCTGAATCCCGACATTGCATCCTGGCAATTTCCACCTGTAAAACATATGATGAAAAAGTCTGGCTTTATTGAACTTCATGTTCGTGAAAATGAGCCCTTCACAGCTTTTACCCCAAATTATTTAAAATGTGGCTACATTATCAATAGGAGCTATCATAAAAGTTTCATTCATTTTCAACTCCACCAGGGTCTGGCTTCCAATGTGTTTGCTGCAAGTCCTCTGATATAGTTTTCTGTCTGATATCTTAAAACCATGATAATTGTTTGCTTTTCATGAAAAGGAATCAAGTGAACTTTCTGTTAAAGGATTGAGCTCAGAACTGTTTTTGTTGCAGAATTCGAAGTGGGCACATACATTGCTAATGTGCTGAGATATGCTGTAACTGCAACGAGAATAAAAGGTACCGTATTTATTAAGTCTCCACCCACCATGTGGTGGAGACTTATTGTCTTTGTGCTGTCTATTGTTGTTATTTAGTCTCCACCAACTATGGGGCGGAGACTTATTGTTTTAGTGCTGTCTATTGTTGTTATTAAGCATCCCCGATACTATCGGGATGCTTATACACTGTATTAAACCCAGTTCCGCCATGGTAGCTCAATTTTTTTGAGGCAAAATTGCTGCATTAATTTTAAGAGCATTTTCATTAGTTTAATACTATGTTGTAATCCTCGTTAGATAAATATGTTTAAACCAATTTTAATGAGCTGACCTGGCACAATTGTTATAATCTTTTCAGCTCGTTGATATTGGGTTACTCCGGCTTCGTGCGGTAGCTTAGAACACAATTTTAATATGCCAACTCAGAGTGAGTTATGTGATTTAAAATCATTAGAATAAATTCATTTATACCAGATTGGATCACTTGGTTTATCCTATGGGTCATTCCATGTCAAATCAACCAGTTTTCAGAAAAGTTCCCGGGTGACCACCTCATAATTTTTTATTATCAAATTAACTATAATGTAATATGAAACTGCAAAATTTCAGCTCAAACAAGACAATAGTTTTTAAGATATGGCTCTTTTATTGTGGTGGGGGGTGCTTGAATTCCCGCGTGAATTTTTGCACATCAATTTTGGGTCCATGTTTCAGGGCCTATAACAGATAGAGCTATAAAATTTTCACGCTAAATTATTCGCCATACAGAAGTATTGATCGCCAAAAAGTATGTTTAATCACCATTGGCGCATTGGCGAGCAGTCAGCGCGGCCCCTGAATTTGACGACGTAAACGCTCTTCAGTCGCCAATATTCATCCGATCTTAAGTTCGAAAATCAGCTATTTTGCATATCAAAGATCCCAGCCATGGACCAATTTGCATATTCAAGATCAACGTGAACGCTCTCCAGTCGCCAATTTCCATCCAATCTTTGAAAATATTTTTCTGAACACTCAGATGGATTATCCTGCTTTAGTTCGAAAACCTGCTAATTTGCATATCCAAGATGGCTTTGCATATTCAAGATCGATGTAAACGCTCTCCAGTCGTCAATATTCATTCAATCTTCGCAATTTTTTTTTGAACACCCTCTGATAAATTATCCTGGTTAAGTTTGAATATCAGCTAATTTGCATATCCAAGATGGCCGCCATGGGCTAATTTGCATATCCAAGATAAAGTAAATGCTCACCAATCGTCAATATTCTTTTGATCTTCGTGAATTTTTTCCTGAACACCCTCTGATGGATTATCCTGCTTAAGTTCGAAAATCAGCTAATTTGCATATGGGCAATTCCACGGTTTCGGACGTACACTTCAGACAGTTATGGGCTATATTTAGTCATAATTTTTTCAATATGGGCAATTCCACCAATTATGAAACTTTTACAAAAAAAAAATCTCATAAAATCACAATGGTAACTAACCACTGTCTATGGCAGGTATTTGATCAAATTTAGTTGAACTCAAAACACTTTTTGTAATTTTTACATTTTTCACGTCGGCATGGCTCATTGAACTGACATTAAATTAAAGAAGAAAAATTATTGAAAAAATTGTAAAAATTGAAAATTCAAAATTCTGTGGCACTTAAACCTTAAAATTGCCTAGCTTTGAGATTTGTATGCAGCTAAGTAGTTATATTTTTAGCCCGCTTTTAATTAAAAAAGGTGGGCTATTGCAATTAAAGTTTGGCGGCGTCGGAAAAGATTTACTGCTTTTTAACTGGCGTCCCGTCTTTGTTATTTATATTTATTTTGTTGTTATTTTCGTAATTTTGAATAACTGGCAATACAAATCATTATATCGCTGGTCTAAATATAAATGCTGTTCTTATTCCACAAAGTGCAGTGAACAAAAATAATATAATTGCCAATAGGCCAAATATTTCTTCGATGAGTCTATGATTATTCCAAATATATATGAAGCCTTTGCCACAGTGCATACAAGCACCGCAAATCCATAAGATTGTGTATAAATATGCACCTATATCAGTGTGTCACATGTCACGTACGTCCCCCTGATGCTGGCACTATTAGACTTGATTAAAATGAAAGTAAATATTTCTTTTATTAACATAGTGAAAGGCCTAAGTGTCTAAGTCTTTAATTATGTGTGCATAGGTTCAAGTACAGTTCAAGTATTACATTTTTAGGAATGCTAATTAGTTTATGGTGGGGAGGGGGGCCTACACATTGAAACTTTTAATATAGAGTTAAAATCTATTTTTAAGCATACACATTAGTTTATATTGTAGGATATATGACAACAATAAAAAATAAATGAATTATATTTATAAATGTATATAATTTAGTTGTAATACGATGTCGTCATACTAGGGGGGGGGGGGGCGTAAGTGACACTTAGGGGGACGTACGTTACATAAAATATAGGTGATATAAAATATAAGTAATTCTTGTTAAAATACTGATGATCTGAAGATAGGGGGACGTACGTGACAAAATCGGTCATTTTTTGATATCAGGGAAATTATATTTTTTCTAATACTGCAATAAAAATTACTTCTTTGACCCATTTTGTATACTAGACAGGTGTGGTTCTGCTATAGACCAATATAAACACCCTGGCATCATGTATTTATTCTATAATAAAGCTGGATAAACACACCACCACAAACATGCAAAAAAGTGTAAAACATACTTTTCGCACCAACCGGTACTTGTAAGAAATAGGTTTCTGAATAGAGGACCATTTGCTGAGGTGGAATCAACTATCAGACCTTTGCCACTTGTTCGGTTGATTAAAAGTGCCGTGGCTCCCCTACTAACTGGATACAAGTATTAATTCCTAGGCTACATCAATTTTTTAGGAAGTTCTGTCAAATATTCGGGTCATGGCAGCCATCTTTATTCTTTTTTCGTCAAATTAGGACCTTGTCACCCTGATAACTTCAAAGCCGCTTATCCGATATACTCAATATTCAAAATTCTGCATAGTAGTATTGATTCCTAGCCTGCATCAATTTTTCAGAAAGTTCGGAAAAATATCCGAGTCATGGCGGCCATCTTTAATCTTTTTTCGTCAAATTAGGACCTTGTCACCCTGATAACTTCAAAGCTGTTTATCTGATATACTCATTATTCAGCTACTGCATAGTAGTATTAATTCCTAGACTGCATCAATTTTTCAGAAAGCTCGGTAAAATATCTGGGTCATGGTGGCCATCTTTTTTCGTCAAATTAGAACCTTGTCACCCTGATAACTTCAAAAGCCGCTTATCCGATTCACTCAATATTAAAGGTACTGCATGCTAGTAATAATTCCTAGGCTGCATCAATTTTTCAGAAAGTTTGGGAAAATATCCGGGTCATGGCGGCCATCTTTAATCTTTTTTCGTCAAATTAGGACCTTGTCACCCTGATAACTTCAAAGCGGCTTATCCGATTCACTCAATATTAAAGGTACTGCATGCTAGTATTAATTCCTAGGCTGCATCAATTTTTCAGAAAGTTTGGGAAAATATTCGGGTCATGGCGGCCATCTTTAATCTTTTTTCGTCAAATTAGGACTTTGTCACCCTGATAACTTCAAAGCCGCTTATTTGATATACTCAATATTAACAACACTGCATAGTAGTATTAATTTCTAGCCAGCATCAATTTTTCAGAGAGTTTGGAAGTATATCCGGGTCATGGCAGCCATCTTTAATCTTTTTTCGTCAAATTATGACCTTCTCACCCTGATGACTTCAAAGCCGCTTATCCGATATACTCAATATATTCAACATACTGCATAGACTGCATCAATTTTTCAGAAATTCCGGGAAAATATCTGGATCATGGCGGCCATCTTTATTCTTATTTCGTCAAATTAGAACTTTGTCACCCTGATAACTTCAAAGCCGCTTATCCGATACACTCGATATTCAACGTACTGCATGCTAGTATTAATTCATAGACTGCATCAATTTTGCAGAAAGTTCTGAAAATATCCGGGTCTTGGCGGCCATCTTTAATTTTTTGTGGTCAAAATAGCACCAAGTCAGCCTAAAGCTGCTAGCCTCTGCCTCATAATATTACTTGATAAAATTTACATGTACAAATTGATCATCTTGTAAAATTCTATTTAATGTATAACTTTTATTTGAAAAGTGCGAGGGGGAGCCTTCTTGGGTGTTTTACATGGTAAACACTTACTTATTACTAGTTGAATACCTATGGTATGGGTCTACGATCGTTATCAATATTTTTACTTTTACAGTGCGGGGATCGACTTTAGACGTCAGGATCTGACTTTACGTCCTCGTGTAGACGTCAGATTCTGATGTCTTAAGTCCCCGCACTGTAAGCCCTCTTAAATGGCCAACCATTACCCATAGTTAGCTTTAATACGCCTGCTTTCTGGCCACATTTCGTTTCCTGAGTAGATCCATGGTCGTATTTATTTCCTATTGCACACACACATCCCTTTATAGGGGGTGTGTATGTTCCTTTCGGGGTTTATGAAATTTGTACTACTTTAAAAATGTTCGACCATCAGCCATAATCAACTTAAATATGCCTGATATCTGGCAAACCGTACCAGACAGCTAGACCAATACTTTAAAACAAAGTTTGCGGTTTCAAAAAGGGACATGGCCTGAAAAAATGTATGCGGCCATTATTTACTATAATATGTGTAATACTGTAGATCTGGTAATATTCGCGAGGTTTTAAATTTCGCGAGGAGGACAAATTCGCGAATTCAAGAATCTTGCAAAAATTATTATTATAATTACGCTACTAAAGGAAAAATAAAAATTCACGAATTTTAAACTTCGTGAAAAGTCCCATAATAAGAAATTCGCGAAAATTTAAACACGCGAAAATTACCATATCTACAGTATCTAGAAAGCCAAACCAGATAGCTAGATCATTACTATGTAATAAATACAATTTGCGGTTTCTGAGAGGGTTAAGCCCTGAAAAATGTAAACATGACTAATTAAGCAGTCCTTGCCGAGTCGGGCTGCTTACTGTATTATTCCACACTGTCTGCCGTTGCTGTTATTTGGTTTCAAGATAGCTACTAATCTATCAACTTCTGCTTCCTCATACTTCACATAGCCATCACATACCACTGGGGAATTGTTTTGGTGACATTTTTGATCCCCATATCATCAACCCTTTTTATCCCCCGCCCGTAGGGGAAGGGGGATTTTAGTCGCGCCAGGATTCTGTCCGGCGTCACGTTTTCTTGTGGGCGCAAAAACTCAAAAACTACTGGTCAAATCTTTTTGAAATTTTAACATGACAGCAACATGGGGATGTGCAAGTGATTTTTAGAGATGCTACCGATATTCAAAATGGCTGCCAGAGGGCAACTCTAAAAATTTTTGTGGGTGCAAAAACTCTAAAACTTAAAAGTCAGAAATTATTCAAATTTTACTATCACATTCCCCATGATATGGAGATGTGCAGGTGACTTTTTCAAGGTTTTACTGAAATTCAAAATGGCCGCCACAGATCAACTTTAATTTTTTGGGGGGGTGTAAAAACTCAGTAAATGTTTTTGATCAATTTTTTTTAAATTCAACATCCCATTCCTAGCAACATGGGGATGTGCAAGTGATTTTTAGCCCGCCTTTTAATTTTAATTAAAAAAGGTGGGCTATTGCAATTGAAGTTCGGCGGCGTCGGCGTCGGCGTTAACATTTACTTGTGGGCGCGATAACTTGAAAAGTTTTCCATGTTTCCTTCCCAAATTTGTTTTGCATGTTACTAATGACCACTTCTCGGACAAGTTCAATTATGGCTGAAAAAAAATTCAAAATGGCTGACTTATTGCGATTTTTCACCTTTTACGTCAATAATTTGACCTTGTGGGCGCGATAACTTGAAAAGTTTTTGACGTATCCTTTTCAAATTTGTTATGCGTGTTACTAATGACCAGTTCTCGGACAAGTTCAATAATGGCCAAAAAAAAAAAAAATGGCCGATTTATGGCGATTTTTCACATTTTACGTCAATAATTTGACCTTGTGGGCGCGATAACTTGAAAAGTTTTTCACATATCCTTTTCAAATTTGTTATGCATGTTACTAATGACCAGTTCTCGGACAAGTTCAATAATGGCCGAAAAAAAAAAAAAATGGCCGATTTATTGCGATTTTTCACATTTTACGTCAATAATTTGACCTTGTGGGCGCGATAAGTTGAAAAGTTTTTCACATATCCTCTTCAAATTGGTTATGCATGTTACTAATAAGTAGTTCTTGGACAAGTTCAATAATGGCCGGAAAAAAAAAAAAAAGGCTGATTTATTGCGATTTTTCTCATTTTACGTCAATAATTTGACCCTGTGGGCGCGATAACTTGAAAAGTTTTTCACATATTCTCTTCAAATTTGTTATGTATGTTACTTATAAGTAGTTCTTGGACAAGTTCAATAATGGCTGAAAAAAAAAAAATGGCCGATTTATTGTGATTTTTCTCATTTTACGTCAATAATTTGACCTTGTGGGCGCGATAACTTGAAAAGTTTTTCACATATCCTCTTTAAATTTGTTATGCATGTTATCAATAAGTAGTTCTTGGACAAGTTCAATAATGGCTGAAAAAAAATTCAAAATGGCCGATTTATTACGATTTTTCTCATTTTACGTCAATAATTTGACCTTGTAGTCTATGCAAGTATTATATAGTTTATCATATTATACATGTATCTATCTTATTTAACATACCATTTATATCTTGGGTTGTTATTTACGTGATGACATTCGTCTTTACTTTCTTTATCATAATTCGGCGGCGGGCTATTATCGAGTGTGCTCTTGTTTAAAGATGCTACCACATTTCAAAATGGCCGCCAGAGGTCAACTCCAAAATTTTTTGGGGGCGCTAAAACTACAAAACTTAAAGAAAGAATTTATTCAAATTTTACTATCACATTTCCCACGATATGGAGATGTGCAAGTGATTTTTTTAAGGTTTTACTGAAATTCAAAATGGCCGCCATGGATAAACTTCATATTTTCTTGTGCAAAAACTGAAAAATTGAAATCAGTAATAATTCACATTGTACAATCACATTACCCACCATCTGGAAATGTGCATGTGATTTTACTGAAATTTAAAATGGCCCCCACAAATCAACTTTTTAAATATTTGTGACCGCAAAAAGTCTAACCTAATTTATTGCGGGTATGATATAGGACTTCAGTCCTCTTGTTACCCCTCAGCCATTAAGGCTGTGGGGTATTGATGGCTGTGGGGTATAGTGATCACCAGAGGGTCAGTCAGAAATTCAGCTCTTACTAAAAAGTTAACTGATGAATTTTGTTTATTTTTTACAGACATGAGCCATGTGCCTGGGCAATTCATCCCATATATTTTTTTTCTGGCACTAAGCCATAAGCGGCCATTTTCCAAGATGGCTGCATAAAAAGCTTGTGGGCACCATAACTTTTGAACCGTTGGTTGGATTGCATTCAAATTTGGTATGGTTGTTCTCTAGGTATTTCTGATGATCTAATTAACTTTTAGTATGAATCCATTAAAAACAAAATGGCTGCCGCAGCCATTTAAAAAAAGATGCCGGCTAAAAAGCTTGTGGGCATGATAACTTATGAACCGTTGCTTGGATTGCATTCAAATTCGGTACGGTTGTTCTCTAGGTATTTCTGATGATCTGGTTAACTTTTGGGATGAATCTATTAAAAACAAAATGGCTGCCGCAGCCATTTAAAAAAAGATGGCCGCCTAAAAAGCTTGTGGGCACGATAACTTATGAACCGTTGCTTGGATTGCATTCAAATTTGGTACTCTAGGTACCGTATTTCTGATGATCTGGTTACCTTTTGGGATAAATCTATTAAAAACAAAATGGCTGCCACAGCCATTTAAAAAAAATTGACATGGTGGTAGTGTGGGTCATTTTTCTCATTAAGTCTCCACCCACGACTTATTGTTTTTGCTGAGTCCTCCCACCGCCGCCACTTGTTTCTGCTCTCACTCACACTTTTTTGCGTTTCTCAGTTTCTTCAACAAAGTCCAAGATGGCCGCCAAAATCCTATGGCGCACGCTAGAGCTTGAACCGCTTCTTCGATTTGTTTCATGTTTGGTTTAAAGGAAAGACCTTACCCTGGCCGTGAGCTGAAAAGCTTTTGGTGTGATTCTGATAATAAAAACTTCGATTTTTTTACGGTTTAGTATTTTAGCGTATATTTCTGTTTTGCTCATTTTGGACATCATCAAAATTTGGTAATATAGCCATACACCCCTACTCGGATTATTTCCAAATATTTGCAGTATGCATATTGGCCCTAGGAAATTTGCCCTGTAATTTTTTTTCTGCATTTTTCAGCTTCTTCAACAAAATCCAAGATGGCCGCCAAAATCATATGTCGCTCCCTAGAGCTTGAACCGCTTTATGGATTTGTTTCATGTTTGGTTTAAAGGAAAGACCCTACTCTGCACATGTGCTGATTAGTTTTTGGTGCAATTCTGATAATAAAAACTTTGATTTTTTTACTTTACAGAATTTTAGCGGATATTTCAGATTTGGTCATTTTGGCTATCATCAAAATTTAGTAATTACACCCCTGCTCGGATTATTTCTAAATATTCGCAGTATGCATATTGGCCCTAGGGAATTTGCCCGGTCAATTTTTTCGGCGTTTTTCAGCTTCTCCAACAAAATCCAAGATGGTCGCCAAAATCCTATGTCACTCTCTAGAGCTTGAACTGCTTCATGGATTTGTTTCATGTTTGGTTCAAAGGAATAACCCTACCCTGGCTGTGTGCTGATTATTTTTTTGTGTGATTATCATAATAAACAACTTATATATTTTTTACTTTTTAGGATTTAGCTGATATTTCAGTTTTGCTCATTTTGGCTATTAGCAAAATTTGGTAATATCGTTATACAGCTCAAATTTTATCTTTTGTGTATGCTCAGTGGCCCTGAGAAAAAAGTCAACAAAACTCAAGATGGGCGACGAATCACATGTTACTCTGAAGAGCTTGAACTGCTTCACCGATTTGTTCCAGGGAAGCAACTTACCCTGGCCATATGTTGATTAGATTTTGGTGTGATTCTGACATCACATTTTCACGTGGTTTACATACAAATTTGGTGACAGTACTGTATTTCTCTATAATTAATGTACTATGTGGGGCGGGTGGAGACGCAAGCTTTGCCCCTCAGGCAAATCTAGTTATTTCTTGATATTGATGGACAGAGCCCACGGCTGAGGGGTCCTGCCATCAATTGATGGCTATTTTTTAAATTACTATGGCCACTAACGAAGAAAAGCTCGTTAGCGCGTTTCAGGAAAAAGTTTCCATCAGATCCTTTTTCAATTTGGCAAATAGGTTCAGCTATGTCAGCCAATGACCTGATTAACTTTTGGGAGCAAACTTTTTTTTAAATGGCCGTTTAGTGGCCATTTTGAATTTTAATGATTTTGTGATATTTACTCAACTAAAAAAAGCAAAATAGCTGGACCATGAATATAAAACAAAATGTAATGTTTCACACAAGGATAACCCATGACAAATTTCGCAGTTATAAAATCCAAAATGGCCACCAGTCGGCCATTTTACTTTTTTTCTCATTATCTCAGAAATCTTGCATGATAGCTGATCTATGCACTTCTGCTTCACATAGCCATCAGATAACACCAGGGGATTTTTGGTGACATTTTGATTCCCATATTATCAACCCTTTAATTACTAGGGCCACTAAAAAGCAAATACTTGTTGTACATTTCAGGAAAAAGTTTCCAGCAGATTTTCTTTTTATTTGGTAAATATGGACAGCAATGTCAGTCAATGACCTGATTAACTTTTGGGAGCAAACAATTGTAAAATGACTGTCTAGCGGCCATTTTGAATTTGAGTAATTTTGAAATATTTACGCAACTCAAAATCAAAGCAGAATAGCTGGACCATGCATATAGAACATAGAATAGAATGTAATGACTCACACAAGGATAACCCATGATAAATTTTGCAGAAATAAAATCCAAAATGGCCGACTGACTCTCATTTTTAATTGTTTATTCTCATTATCTCGGAAATGTTGCATAATAGCTATTTAAGCGGTAATATAAAATAAACCTTTAGAAAATTTGCTGATCTATATTAAATTTGAAATGGCCGACTACCGATAACGGATGGCTGCTTTCGTGTTCGTTTCCGAACAGCTCTTTCTAGTTTAAAAATAGGACTTTAAATATAATGCGGAATATCTGGAAAGATGTTTATTATTGACCATAATATGCATAATATTTGAAAACCATGCAAGATAGTTAGACCATTACTGTTGAACATAATCAATGTGTGGTTTTTGGGAGATTTATGCCCTGAAAAATTGCAACTAAATTAAATTTAAAATGGCAGACTTGCATTCATTTTTCAAATGATTTTCACTTATACAATGATTAGAGGCTGAGGCATATTTCCGCCGCCGCCGGGTCTTGTTTAAAATGATTTTTACTTTTAAAACAATGGTTAGAGGCTGCGGCCTAATTTGTGTTCTTGGGTGAGTCTCAACTGTTTATTTGAAACGCCCGTGTAGAAATAAGTACGAAGCTTTTTGGGGGGCTTAGTTTATTTCAACCTTTGTGTATATACACAATGTAAAAAAAATTTGGGGAGCTTAATTTATTTCAACCTCAGTATGCATATAAAATATACTATGTAATTCTCGAATTAAAAAAATGTGATAACTGTGTGATTTATGCTCTGCAGGTGATAGAATCAGTGAGGTTGACAACTTGGCTGATCCTTTCCATATTGCTCACTTATCTATGAACCTGAATGATTCTGCCTTGGCTGAAAAATCTTCTGACGAACGTCACTCCGCTGAAAACTCTCTCTTGCCCAACAACCTGGCTACACATGATGGGGCTGAATCTTCTGTTAGTGCTCGATCACTCATGAAGTCTACCAAAGTGAAATCCTGTTGGCTCTCTAATTGCGAGAAGCACTCAAGCTGCTAATAGGACTAGGTCTCCCACTAGCCTGGCTACTTAAGCCACGGCTGATTCTTTTTGTGCTCGATCACTTCAGAAATGGTTATTCAAAATTATGGAAAATACCAAATTGTTTTCAATTAATCTACGTTATTTATATATAGAAATATAATTTTTTTGCTTTCAAATAAAATATATTTTAATATGTAAATAACAACATAGATTAATTCATAACACTTTCGTATCTTGTATTATTTCGAATTGGCATTTCGGAAGTTCTAGATTGGTCTGTATTAAGATGTGACACATTAGAAGTTAGAATGTGATCAACAACTTCAAAGTGAGTGAACTTCACTAAGACCTGATTGATGGATCAATCTTAGGTGATGTTAATGTCATCACCCAAAGAAAAAAGTATTTTCTCTTAACATGTCAAGTATAACACTTTACAGGTTGTCTTTGATGCCTCTGCTGAAAATTACTGTGTTAGAATTACTCAATTAATGTTTAAATCAATGTAAGTCAATAAGATGATATGTGAGCATAGCAGACTTAATAAGCCATCGCATAGCACATTTTCTGGAGTGCCGAAATGCAAATTCAAATAAATACAAATAAATAAATTGTTTTGAATTAGAGATACACCATTAGATATCCTGGGGGGGGGGGGGGGTGATTGCGTTAGAGTTTTTTTGGTTGCATTTTGTTTTACCTCTGCAAGAAAACTAACATTTTTTTGGTGCTGAACTTGTGAACTTCCGAAAACTTTTCTGTTGTGTTTTGTTGAAGAATGGGAATATCAGATTTTGTTGTATGCCTTCCCTATTCTGTACGTTACCAACTGTTCATTAGCAGCAGCATGCAAAATTTAAACACTATAAATATAATGGTGGACAGACAGCGTCTCCAACCCATGGCGGCCTAGCAACCACCAACATCGAAACTATATTAAATTAATGTTGGGCCAACGTCGCACACAGTGGCCCAACATTACCAACTAAACCAGCATTCCAATAAGGTTTAACGTTTCGTACTTGCTGTGTATGCTGGTTTATTGTTTAATGCTGTGCCGCCGTCTGCGACGTTGGTCCAACATTAAATTAATATAGTTTCAACGTTGGTGGTTGCGGGTCTACCATTGATTGGAGACTTTGTACGGGCCACGTCCACTCTTATTGTGTTTATACAATGATCAGGGATGTCACATCTTAAAGAGGGGTCTCAGGCCCCTGTGACTCATATTAAGTATAATATTGTGTTTGAACTTTCAGAAATATCGCACATTAATACATTTTGATTATTTGAAATATTCAATTCCTTCGAGCAAAGCTCAAAATCTTCGCCTGCTGCAAAATTCTGCCCTATTTTAAGGCTGTATTATATCGCATGCCATATTTAGTGTTTTTTTAATGTTAAGAACATAATGATTCATCATTAGACATAATAAGAATATTGATAAAAGTCGATGAATACAATTATTTTTCGTATTTACATTTTGTTTTAATTAAAAAACATTATCACTAACAATTGTTTTTGTCTTTCGATACTGGTTCATTATTTATTTATTCTACAATATGTCGGATACTACCTTGTGTATATGTTGTTGTAGAGGTTTTTTCATAATTATGTATTTGCAACATAGTGATGAAAAGACGTTCAAATGTCATCAAATAGTTACGTCCTTGTAATATAACTTTATGCTGCTAGCTTGCACCTAGCTTTAATCAAATAGCACCCCAATAGCACGCGTATGAATATCATGTTAAGCTAATGATCGCATTAAGATAATTGCACAGGTAACAAAATAGCCACATCAGTGTGACGTCCTTTATTGATGTCTTAAAGTCGCCCTTCTTGTATGTGTTAATTACGGAAGGTAAAGAGTTAGACGTCCAAACATCGTCATATTTTGACATCGAAAATGCGTCGGAATATCATGTTAAGCTGATGTGCTCAGACAACCAAATAACCATGTCAATATGACATCCTGTATTTATGTCTTAAAGTCGCCTTTTTTGGATGTGTATGTTACGTGATGAAATGACGTCCATACATCGTCATATTTTTTACATCTAAAATGCGTCGGAATATCACGTTAAGCTAATGTACATAGGCAACCAAATAGCCACATCAATATGACGTCATGTATTTTTGTCTTAAAGTCACCCTTCTCGGATGTGTTTGTTACGTGAGTAAAAGACGTCCAGACATCGTCATATTTTGACATCGAAAATGCATCAGAATATCACGTTAAGCTACTTTTCACATGCAACCGAATAACCATGTCAACTTGACGTCCTCCATGGACGTCTTAAAGTCACCTTTATTGGATGTGTTTATAACGAGAATAAAAGATGTCCATGTGTCGTCATATTTTGACATCTAAAATGCGTCAGAATATCACGTTAAGCTAGTTTGCACATGCAACCAAATAACCATGTCAATTTGACGTCCTGCATAGACGTCTTAAAGTCGCCCTTGCTGGATGTGTTTGTAACGAGAGGAGAAGATGTACATGTATCGTCATATTTTGACATCCAAAATACGTCAGAATATCATGTAAAGTTAGTTTGCACATACAACCAAACAATCATGTCTTTATAACGTCCTGCATGGACGTCTTAAAGTCGCCTTTGCTGGATGTGTTTGTAACGAGAGTAAAAGATGTCAATGTATCGTAATATTTTGACATCTAAAATGCGTCAGAATATCACGTTAAGCTAGTTTGCACATGCAACCAAATAACCATGTCAATTTGACGTCCTGCATAGACGTCTTAAAGTCGCCCTTGCTGGATGTGTTTGTAACGAGAGGAGAAGATGTACATGTATCGTCATATTTTGACATCCAAAATACGTCAGAATATCATGTGAAGTTAGTTTGCACATACAACCAAACAACCATGTCAATATGACATCATGCATGGACGTCTTAATGTCGCTTCTCTTGGATGTGTTAGTAATGTAAGAAAAAGACGTCGGATTGTCATCCTATCTTTTACATCCAAAATTCGTCAGAATATCACGTGAACTTAGTTTGCACCTGACACCAGTTATAACTCGTCATACGACGTCAGCATTTCACGTGAAAAAAACGTCTTTACAACGTCTTTTGCCAGCTGGGAAGTAGGCAGGCAAGTAGGCTGGCAGACAGGCAGTTTTGTCTTGCTAACCTGAACCGCAACTCCAAGTGAATGAAACTTGAAATATTTGCTAAATTTGCTACCAAACATTTGATTATCTTGATTTTTAGACACCCCTTTAATTCCCAATAACCTGCTATAACAAAACAGTTTAAACGACTGTAGTGGTTCTTGGAGGTTTAAGGGTTAAACCTTACAGCGCGGGGATCGACTTTAGTCGTCAAAATCTGACGTCTACAGACGTCAGATTCTCACTTCTAAAGTCGATCCCACCACTGTGAAAATATTTCTATTTATGGTAGACCCATATTTTCCATATATGATGTCAAATTGAGAAAACCCTTCGGTTCCCATGCTTTATGTAAAAAATATGTCAGCGCTTCAAGGGTTTAAATCGCTCATATCACACACACTGACATAGATATGTTTAACCTGTTTAACCCTTAAAGCGCTGACAATTCTTGCATAAGCCATGGAGACCAAAGGGTTTTTTCAATTTGAAATCATCATGAATAACTTATTTAGCTCTTTCTGAGTCATTTGAATACCCACGTTATGGATGTATGGCCATTAAATATGCTTGCTCTTGCAGTGCGGGGATGGACTTTAGTCGTCAGAGTCTGACGTCTACAGACGTCAGACTCTGACGACTAAAGTCTATCCCCGCACTGTAAGGGTTGATATCCCTCGTATCACACACAATGACATATATATGTGGTCTATGTAGCCCATTTATAGAGCGGTCATATGAATCATCAGCTGGATTTACTGATTACAATATTATCCCGTTCACCCCTAAGCATCACAATAGCCGTTTTTAATTCGTTTGATCAGCTGATTAACTCACTGATATTAAGAATGAAATGACTGTTTAAACATCAAGATTTACAAATAATGATAATATTATCAATCCGTATATTAATTATTTCATTACCTTAAATTCAGATAAAGGGCTGTTAGGATCATTAGGTCAACCTCTTCCATGCCCTAAATAGATTGAATATCTACAAAATATATGAGTTTAAAGTGTTCTTGTATCAATTGGAGGTGACATTATTAGGCCTACCATGATATTTAACGTGGAGTTTGTAAGAAAATATGTTTGATAATATTTATATTTATCCTACTAGACAGGCTCGGTTAAATTAGAACCACAGCTATGTCGATATTGACTCATGTATCTGTTAGTTCAGATATCAATTTTACAATGTGTGGCCTACCTTCATGTGAGCGGGCAGACATTTTGGCAGGAGGGTTGACAGGCTGTCGACTGAGTGAATATTACTTTGCGTCGCTTTCTGCCTGAAGTCGGGACTATGTCCTATTCTTATCGAATGACTTCAAGGGTTCTTTATAGTGCATAGTACCGTGGACAATACAAGGCAGTCCAGCAGGCAAACAGACGGTAGAATGAACTGTGAGTGAGCATAAAAGAAGGTGGATAGGCAGGCAGGCAGGTAGGCAGGCAGGCAGGCAGGCAGGCAGGCAGGCAGGCAGGCAGGCAGGCAGGCAGGCAGGCAGGCAGGCAGGCGGGCGGGCAGGCAGGCAGGCAGGCAGGTGAACACACATCCAAGCAGGTAGGTAAACTTGCATTCAGGTAGACAGGTAAAGAGGCAGGCAGGCAGGCAGGCAGGCAGGCAGGCAGGCAGGCAGGCAGGCAGGCAGGCAGGCAGGCAGGCAGGCAGGCGGGCAGGCCATTCATATAGGGAGAGGTCATGTGAACCACCAGCTGCATTTACTGATTAGAATATCAATACCTCTAGTATCAGCTTATGATAACCTTGAATGCAGCATACTTGGAATATATATTCCAGTGAATCTTTATCTATGGCTTAATTTCTAGGAGCCGCGATATGAGGGAGAAGGTTATGTGAACACAGACGGTGTCGCCACGTGTCTTCTTCTGACTTAGACCCCTCCACTGATAACTTAGGCGTATAAATAAGACGGTCTACATAACTAAGACACATATCATCTTAACTTTACTTTAAAATTGTAAAACGGGATCGAGACAATGTGTATCAACAAGGTGGCGCCGGTCTTCACTCTGCTGCTGGTGACTGTGGTCAGCATCACAAGTGGACAGGATACGTGTTCATGTGGACAAACAGGTGTGTATAGCAAAAT
>OZ024904.1:107429501-107523089 GCA_964017125.1 Flabesymbios commensalis | reverse complement strand
AAAGAGAAATATAATGTTGGATAGGCAAGTCCACACTGGAATTTGGACCAGTCATGAGGGCTTATACCTTCCCAGCATCTCCGTCTCTCTTTCAGGCCTTCCAGTAGACTACACTAAGGAGGAAAATATAAATAGGTAACAGTGGAACCGAGAACGAGTAGGTATAGTGTTAATGAGGCAAGCCCACACTGGAATTTGGACCAGTCATGAGGGTCTATACCACACTAACACCTCCGCCTCTCTTTCAAGCCTTCCAACAGACTAAGTAGAATAAGGTAAATACAAACTACCCCCTATAATAAGTAAAACTAGCTTGTATCATAAAACAGGTAACTCCAGAATCATCAAAGGAGTACCAAAGCCTACAGCTAACACTAGCTAAACTAAAACCATGGGGTTAATGAAGTTAAGTACAACACCTGTCTCTCTAGCAAAATAATTTACTGTGCACCCCGTAAACCATAATAACTAAGAGCCTAGATACAGCCCTTGGCCTAATCATCCCAATTGGGGTTACAACACCAGGTCAATGACCACCGTAATCAACGGAAACTAAGGGCCAGCTACCCTATCGTCCTCATATTGGTTAAGTCTGAACTCTGACCCCCACTTATATATATCATAGCAGGTAGGCGCTACCGGCCGGGGCGCTAACTACCTATTCTCCTCACTCGTACCTAGTGCCATGTGAATTACTGCACTTTCAGAACTCTAACATTAACCACCCAGAAATTATAGACTAAAATACAGACTAGGAAAAATAGGACTATCTCCCATTTATCAAACACACCCACCCCCAACCTACTGTTACTATTAAATAGGCCTAAGGCATACTTCCAATCGTTAGCCTATCTCATGTTCAAATTAAATAATACATGAACCACCCACCTAAACTTATAGGCACAGGGAGCTCTATAGGTCTAGTCTAGTCTAGTCTAGCTCTAATGATAGAATGGTCGTGGAATCCACGCTACATGTCCTTTTATACTCCAAGTAAAAATCCATGTAAAAATCCACGAACGTCCGTGTAATCCACGTAAAAATCCACGAACCTCCGTGGAATCCACGCAAAATCCACGGACTTCCGTGGAATCCACATAAAGATCCACGCACTTTCCACCTAACATGGAAAATACGAAAACGGCCTTGACTGGCCTTGACTATACTCAATACCGTAAAACTAGCCTAAATATAATAAAATATATATTAAAACGTTTTATAAAACACAATAAAAGCGTGGATGGCACATAAATACATCGTTATTACCGATAATAAACAAGTATAATTTGGGGGTTGAAACTTCGCGGGAATTGAGAATCAAGGTTCCGAAATTGGCAAAAATGACAGGTCGTGCGTAACAGCACATGTAAACATTGCAGCGTGAGAAGCGCGGTGCTCAAAACATGCTGGACTGAGCGATAACGTGATTTGTTCACATCAAATTATGCTAAATAAGTACACTTTCCAACTTGTTATCAAATATTCAGAAATGAAATAAGCTTCAGTACAAATTGAAGTCAGGTACGGTAGAAATAATTGACCATGTTACAAACGGCAGTTGCCGTAATCAGCACACACTGACACAGAAAGTCAAACTTCGAAGCAAAGCCAAAGTTAGGCACGCCCAGACACGCTTCAGCGCGCACGATAATTTCTGACTGTTTCAGCGCATTGTTTATTGTGACCTTTTCATTTCCGAAGTCACCTTCCCGTTTTTTGCATCAAATGTTGCTGTTTTTGCCGTATTTACTGTTTTTATTACCGAATCGTCACGGAATCAACATGGCGGAAAGGCATTCCGACTCAACAAATGGACCAGGGTGAGTTTTTCGATTTTTTTCTTTAAAAAATAGCGGAACGTAAATTAATTATTTTCCTAATTAAAAACTAAAAGAGATACACCCTTGAAAATAAGAGATAACGTTTGGTATTTGCTAAGTTAATTTGCTCTAGAAATATTTTTAAATTCCCATTAGCGGAATTCGGCGGCGGAGCGCCGGAAGTTTTTGTGAGCGATAATAGGTGGATTTCGGGTATCGCGATATCCCAGATGGCACAGACATCGGTTATTTTCGTGGGTCTGTCACTTTCGTGGTAGATCGTTTTCAGTTATGTTTTTGTCATTCAGTAGTCTAGGTCTCTTGTAGATCTACAATTTTTTTTAAATTTTATCTCCAGGGCAGAGGCAGAGGGATTATTTGATGACCATAAATTAAAATTGGGAGTATCAGGCTGAGGGCTTTGAGCCTATAGGCCTAATTATAATTAATTGTTGTAGCCTAGGCTAGACTACTGACACAGTGACAGTAGGCCTACTAGTACTAGTCTAATTGACTTCAAGACCATTGGCAGGTTATAGTCAGCCAGTTCTTTGCACTGAAAATTAACTGGCTATTATATAGACATAGCCTAGGCAAAAAATACCGCTCTGGGTTTCCGCCAGTTTAATGTTTGAATGGGAGGGGGTCCAGATAAGGGTGGTGGGTCTGGGGGATCCCCTCCAATGATAAAAAAAATCTGCTTTAAATTTTAGTGCTTGAAATGGCCTACTTTAACTGAAATTAGAGTAAATAAAATATAATATGGGATATATTTTCATTTTCTTTGCCAACAAGGGGGGATAGGCCTACCCCTCTTTGGTGTCGAGTGCCCCTACCCTTCATATCCCACCTTTTGTTCTGAGTGCCCCCTGCCCCCAGGCAGAAACCCTGTCTCTGTTTCATTTTACTTGAACGACCCGACCCTACATGTATCTTAATATCCAGAACCTTTTTATGATAATTTCTAAAAAAAATCATTTTCAGAACATACCTCCACAATTTTTTCAACAGAGTGTATTTTTGGGTCAATGCCTCATGTTTGTTTGAATTGAAAAAAGGGGTCTCCATGCAAAGTCCAATTAGGTTAGCCTCTGCTTGACCATAAATCATAACTTATAATATATAATAATAATATAGACGTGGGTGGGTCAGCCCCTCTTGCATCTGCCATTTTAAATCCAAGATGGCCACCAAGTATTTCTTAACAATAATTCAACATACTTACTACTACTTACTAAATTTGCCAATATATTTCTGATCTTCGTCAAATTCTCTCGGACAATTCTCTGCAGCTATCCTGCTTAATTTTAACAATTGCATACAAGATGGCCGCCAAGTCAGTTTATTAAATTTTTGCAGTAGAAAAAAAATTATCAGTACGAGATCTTCGTAAATTAATCTTAAGACTTTTCTCTGATAATTAATAGTAACTTAAGTTTAAAAATTGACTTATTAATTCACATTCATGTATCCAAAATGGCCAATACAACACTTCCTCAAGATTGAGGAACACTCTTTACAATGTATTATATTTTTACATAAACTTTGCACAATTTTCTGACTAAAAAAAATTAGTTACTTTTCATATTCAAAATGACAGCCACTTCTTAAAAAATATTTAACCCTTTAACCGCCAAATTTTTTAATTGGAATTTTCACTCACTTGAAGTTGTGGGTCGCGTCAGCGAGACACAACTTCAAGTGAGTGAAAATTATTCAGATATGACAAAATGGAGATCAACTATTATCAAATCTTGCTCATTGATGTCACGTTTCAGCATCAACATGTTTAAAAGGTGGTACTTAATGTGCTAATAAAAAGTGGCGGTTAAAGGGTTGAGAATGTAGCCTACCTGTCAGACATAATTACAACTGTCAATAATAGTTTGATGATCAGTGGTGCTTCAAAATAAAACAGTATCCCTATAGCTTAATTTAAACACAATTATTTGTTTCAGATTTGGTCCATATTGCAACAGTTGCAGAATCACTCCAGATCTCATAGGTTCACAAGACATTTTTCATGTTCAGCAACCCAACCAAGGTGCAATGCTTGAAATTTTAGCCTGGTGTGCAACAAATAAAATTCAGCAAAATACAGATCTATACAAATTTGTAAAAGATATATTTCAAAATATTGGACATTGGAACAATTGTACTTGGAAAGCAATCAACACCAAACTACACCTCATCAAAAACAAGTGGAAAAAACTAAAAAAAAACAAAGCCTCTGAAGTTGAAAAAAATAATTTTTTGACAGCTGATTTTACTCTACCTACTTCTACTCCCAGTGATCATGATGTTGATCACGGTAATCAACCTGACGAGGATCACAGTAATCAATCTGTCGAGGATCACGGTAATCAATCTGATGAAGACACAGAGCCTCGTCCAAATGATGATGACTGCACACTGCACTTGGTTAATATCAGTCTGGCTCGGGAACTGCACGTGGCACAGAGTAAAATTAACAAAATGACCGTAGAAAATCAGAAACTGAAGAAAAAAGTAATGAAATACAATCCCAGAGTTATAAATCAAAAGCTTAAAAGGCAACAACAAGTGAATATGAACCTGAAGGAAGAATTGAGAAAAGAGAGGCGAAAAACAGCGCGCCTGGAGAAAATGGAAAAATTTCAAGTAAACAAGCGAAAAAAGCATGCCATCAACAGCAGAATTTCCTATTACAAAAAGAAACAACATTCAGAATCTAAGTTATTGGAGGGCATATGCCAAGATATGTCTTCAGAAAACCAGAAACTTTCCAGTGAAATAAATTTTTTAAAGTGTGAGCTCTCTGCTTGTCAAGTCCAGTGTGATACATTGCTTGACAAGCAAGAAAGCTTACTGATTTCAACTAAGGAAAGTAATGTTTACACACCAAGTATCAGGAAGTGTGTTTATCATTGTTTGGCAAATCAAACTCCATTATACAAAGTTGGAAATCTTATTGGGGCCATAGTTGAAGAACTTACCGGCAAATGCCTGACTAATACGCCCAGTAAAACAACTGTAGGCAGAATCGCCCGAGAAATGGGTGTAATTAGCGATATTCAAGTTGGGGAGGCACTAAGCTCCGGTGATGTGACCTTAGGGTTTGACGCCACATCGATTGCAGGTTCCCACCTGAATGAGATCCACATTTCCACTGGCAAGCAGGGCCTTACAGCTGGTATAGCAAGTTTACCAGGTGGCACCACTCAGGACTATGTAGGGCATATTCACAATACGCTGGATGACCTTAGTTTGACTTTTGCTCAGGCCAGAGAGTTGGAGCCTCAAGACACACTTCAAAAAATGACCTCAAACATTGCTTGCACTATTACAGACAGGTGTGTTGTAAACCATGCAGTTGTGAGAACACTGAGTGAGGATCTTGACAAAGAGATTATTGAGCTCAACTGTAATGTCCATCCTCTAGATGGACTAGCGAACAAAGCCAGAAAGATAATGAAGTCTTCGCCTGTCCGGGGGACTCTGTTTGGAAAAGATTGTGCTGTGGTGAATTTACTACACAGTCTTAGCAAAATGAGGTATGTCACTCTGTCTATACATGTTGTCTGTTAGAGTTATAAAGATATTGCGAGATGTAATTTTATCAACCCTTACACAGCTAATTTGTTTAGCTATTATATTTAACTGTGTAAGGGTTAAATGCTATAACCTTCATTACTTCCTAACACTATTATATTTTGTTAAACTTAAATTATTTACTATTCTGAGAAAATGAGGAGCTAGAATTACACAAATGCTTTTAAATCTATACCTTTCTTCTTTTTGTGACCTGAATATATCCTGTATATAATATCGCTCGGTACCTTGACATATGATCTTGTTTGTATTTCAGATTTAAGGCAGGTAGTGGGGATCCTGCTGGATTCAAGGCACATCTCAGATCTATGGGTGTACCTGTTGGAGTGATTTGTAGATATGTAGGCAACAGGATGCACGTGATGTTCCACCTAGCAGGGGTCATGATTACCTTGTGGGACATTCTTCTTGGTTATCTAGAAAAATTTTGCCCCAGGTCTAATGGGTTGAGGACATGCCTAATTGCAGGTGAGTCAATGTGTATAATTTAATTACGTCCCTGTTATTTAACCATATTTACTGTTTACCTTTTAGTGTCACATATTTAAAATCAAAGTAATTACATAGAAAACGATAATACTAATAGAAGGCTACAGCTCTTTAAAATGAAGATTTTCTAGCGTTACTGTGAGTTGGGAATTTACTGTGAGGTTGGAATTGCGGTCTCAATTTACAGCTCACAGTCATATGACACAATTTAGTTTTCGAAGTAGATAGACCTGGTTAAACACTTAGTAAGTACTATCTACCTGTAAGAACATCTTCTTTCAAATAAACTGTCATATATTTAACTTGGATTTGTAATAAAAACAATAGTTTTTAGGGACCCAAGTTGAAAATGCGACACTTTATGGACAGCTTTATATCCTAAAAATGTGACTGCACTATGATTTAATCACAATAAAACCATATGTTAGTTATCATGAGCAATAATTCATGTTATACAGATATGAAGAATGACAGCATAGTATTGCAGATGATATCTTTTGCAATGTGGGGGAAAATGTTAACTGGCCCATGGATGGGACTATTCTATGGGAATCCAGATTCTTTGAACCACTTAGAATTTGTCCCATCGATGAAGACCTGCTTGCAACACCTCAAGCTGATAAAAGACAAACCTGGTAGGCTGAATATAATTCAAAATAATATTTTAGATAATAATGAAATAATTATTAAGATTAAAATCATCTGATGTATTCAGCGCTCGAAATTGGACTAATTTTTCAATTGTCCAGTCTTACACCTCTTGACCTGGGTAAAAATTGTACTTAGTCCTTCCCAAAAATAGCTCGTATCCTTCTTAATAATTGACAAGCGGAGACACTTAGTGAAACTGAAATTGTCCTTCCCAGATGGTTGGTCGTCTCGGACGATTGTACGTGGCTAATTTAGTGCCCTGTTGTATTTTAGATTCTGTTTATAAAATTGTTATGGGAAGTTTGTTCAATATAGTCTAAACTATTCAAAAAAATGTCCTTACTCATTATATTCAATTAATTTTTCTCTAATAATGTTTTGTATCATGTTGATGTCTACTTACCTGGTATATTGTTTTTCAGATGCATTACACTAAGTATCTTAGTAATTACACTCAGAAAATTAAATTTTTTTTTTAGAAATCATGCTCAATATCCAGTATGATGTCTTTGGTGAACCTGTGAAAGAAGAGGGTGCAATAGATGTAATGAAGATTCGAAATGCGGTGGACCAGTTCACCTTGGATGCATCTGAATTGTGTGCTACAAATCACGCTCTGGCTGAAGGTTTTATTACGGTATATAGTTTGCTTTCATACATATTTCCGACACTAAATATCATCATTATTGTCCGTAGATTATCAGATTTGTCAAGGTGTACACAAATAATAACTATAAAACATATTTGTTATTTTATATTTTATTTCTCATGTTTAATTTATATAGTATAACTATGTTTCTTTGCTTTGTAAAGGAAATTTATTAATTCCCATATTCATGACTTTGTGTAGGGAGAACTTTAAATATTGATATATATAGCGGTACATAATTACTACTGTGATAGTACATGTGCAAAAGAGATGGTGTTTAATTATAAATATATACATTAACTTAACCCTCAAAGCGCTGAAATATGTGTATAACCCATGGAGACAATAATGCTTTTTCAATTTAATGTCATTATAAATGTCTGGGGGGGGGATAAACTTGACGAAGTAATATTTCTCTGTAAGGGGGTCAGGGGCGCCCCTGGGGATATGTTTGATTTTCAAAGGCGGCCAAGGGCTTTCTCCTGCAATCTAAGGCATATTGGGTACTGTTTATCACTCAGTATATCACCAGTTCATAAGGAACCTCTAAACTCTGAACAAGATGATTTTTCCTAGGGGCCCCCTTTATACTTCAGAATCTGACGTCTGTACACATCACATTCTGACGTATAAAGGTTTAACTGTTCAATAGATAATAACTTGATGTTATTAATAGATATTTTTAAACTCTCTATAATTTTGTATTTTATAATTTTATTGTTCTAGGTTCTAGAAAGGCAATTGGAGCCTTATTTAGAGGGTAGACTGTCAAATCCAACACCTCAGCTGCTGCAAAAGACATCTTCTGCGAGCCCGCACAACATACATAGTGAATCAGTACTTGGTATGCTGGACCACCAGCTTCGACGTGCTCCAAATGCATCTGTTGAGTATGGTGAGGCTAAGGCAAAATTTGCTATAAATTCCACCATGAAATGGTTATCATCACAACCTGATCAACATAAACTGATACGGTTTGCTGTTGGTAGAGCTAGGTCCCTGAGTGCCATCAAAATTTCCAGGCAGGAATCCTGTGACAAAGAAGTTGAACGTCGATTAAAAGACACTGAACGCAAGAGAGATGAACAAAAACACAACAAGGTGGAGAAAAAAATTCTGGAACTTTTCAAGACCACTGCAGAAACTAGAATTGACGATTTAAGAGAAATTTCCCCAGAAGCGAAGGATGAAGTGCTAGAATTGGCTTCGCGTGTTTTGAATGAACCAGGATGCTTGGTGGCTGAAAATGTGAAACATATATGGTTCGACAAAGACACCAACCAGAATGTTCTATACGAAGGTCGTGTGAATAAATTCAAGATCACCAAATCGCAGCCCCCCAAATACACCATCTCTTATTTTTGCCCACCCACAGAATGTTTTGAAGAGTCAGTCGATTATAACATACCTTTTAAACAAGTGGTTTCTGATATTCTGTTTGAAGATTTTATGATTGTGGAATAATGCATTCAGAAAATATGTGACCAGATCTGGCAAAATGAGTCCTAAGTTGCACTTTGACAAATGATGCTAGGGCTCTTGAAAGCCGAAATGACCTTGATTTAGCGTATTTTCAATTTTTTTCAGAGTTTTTACTTTCATATGATTACTTCGAATACTAAAACTGCGTGGCATTTTCAAGTTGATGTACATGTTGAAAAAAAATATTTTGAATACATCAGGTCATTTTATAGGTAATTTTGTGTAGATTCAGGCTCTGTTAATACCTCCAATATTTAAATTTGCGACTTACAACTCATTTTGCCAGATTGGGTCACATATATAACTGTTCCTCAATGGCCAAGTAACATTGACCACATACCAACTGTTTTCAAAGCTTGTGGCATCATAATTAAGATAAAATGGTTATATGAATTCAACACTGATCAGTATATTTTCAATCAGTATATTTGCACAGCATCCTTCGCTTCTGGGGAAATTGTAAATAAATTGTAAATTGTAAATAACCAATCCTCACATGAACAAAACATTTGTAGACCCACTACAAATTTGAATATTGATAGCTACTTTCTCTGTAATGACACTATGAGGTATTTACTCTTACCATTTGGTTAAACTGTTGGGAACTTAAAGTTTATATTATCAGAAATGACATTATTATTACATGTAGCACTTTGCTTGTCAATTTATTTGTCAATTTGTTACGATCGGCACAATGTCTTTTGTTACGTTACCCTACAAATGACCTTTCAACCCTATTTGCACTCGTACTTTACATCAGAAGGTTTTACAAAAATGTTCAGCAGTAATGAACAGACTTGATAGTTTTACTTTGAGTCCTATTTTTTGCAACTATTCAAATAATACTAGTAAAAAACTTTGTTACAATTATAGAGAAGACTTTGATAAAACATGGTCTAATGACGATTTTCTGTGTTCAGGGTGAATTTGGTTACCATAGCAACCATCCAAAATGATGCTACTTCCTGTGTAATGACTCTTTGGGGTATTTACCCTTACTGTTTGGTTAAACGTTAGGGAAGCTAAAATTTATATGATCGGAAATGACATTATTATTAGCACTATGCTTGTCAATTTATTTGTCATTTTGTTACAATTTGCACTATGTCATTTATTACCTTCTAAATGACCTTTTAACCCTATGGTGCACCCTAATTAACATTTGAGGGGTTTTAAAAGTGATCAGATATACTGAACATACTCGACAGTTTTACTTTAAATCTTCTTTTTTGCAAATATTGAAGTAATTACTATAAAAACTTTGTTAAAACATGGTCAAATGACAATATTCTGTGTTCATGGCGAATTTGGTTACCATAGCAACCATGCAAAATTAAGCTACTTCCTGTGTAGTGACTCTTTGGGGTATTTACCCTTACTGTTTGGTTAAAGTTTAGGGAACTGAAAATTTTTATGATCAGAAATGACATTATTATTAGCACTATACTTGTCAATTTATCTGTCATCTGTTACAATTTGCACTATGTCATTTATTACCCTCCAATGACCTTTTAACCTCACTTTGCACCCTAATTAACATTTGAAGGGTTTTAAAAAGTGATAATATATACTGAACATACTTGACAGTTTCACTTTAAATCTTATTTCTTGCAAATATTCAAGTGATGACTATAGAAATGTTGTTAAAACATGGTCAAATGCCAATTTTCTATGTTCAGGGTGAATTTGGTTACCATAGCAACCATCCCAAATGGTGCTACTTCCTGCGTCATGACTCTTTGGGGTATTGTTTGTATAAAGTTTAGGGAACTTAAGATTTTTATGATCAGAAATGACATTATCATTAGCACTATGCTTGTCAATTTATTTGTCATTTTGTTAAAATTGGCACTATGTCAGTTATTACCCTGTAAATGACCTTTTAACCTCATTGTGCAGCAGCACCCTAATTTATATCTGAGGGTTCTTGAAAGTGTTCAGATATACTGAGCAGACTTGATAGTTTTACTCTAATTGCTATGTACAAATATTCAAATAATAATTACATAATGGCTTGTTGAAACATGGTCTAATGACAATTTTCTGTGTTTGAGGTGAATATGGTCACCATAGCAACCATCCGAAGTGATGATACTTCCTGTGTAATAACTCTGAGGGTATTGACCCTTACTATTTGGTTAAACAGTATGAATTTGAAAAAAACATTACATTCTTTGTATTCTATTTTTCAATGTTTTCAGAAATATTTAATCTCAGCTAATAGTAATAAGTGCTCCTCATGGATAAAAATGGGTTGTCATGGCAACAAAGGGTGAATAGATAATAAATAGATACACAAGACCCCAATAGACAAATAATATTTGATATATGTCACTGGTATGAATTGTACTGCAAGCCATATTTTTATGCAACCACAAGGGTAATGCTGATCATTGCATTTGTGACTATGTGTTTGCTCATTAATTTAGTGAAAAATAGCAAATTGGTGTACAGTGTAAGTGCCAAATTGTATTGAAACCGCTATAACTTTGGTTCTAGGTGTCCCAGACACAAAATTCAAAAAACATTTTCCTTCTCCCATGTCTCTCTATAAGGTGGGGTAGGTTTTATAGTTTTCCTGGCACATTGATGTTTTCATGAACATAGGTACTGTAGGGCCTATGTAATTGTTCTATATATAAAATAGAGCATGACCTTGACCTTCACAAAGGTCGCAGCATGACAAATTTCACAAATTACTCAATATCAACATAAAACTGAAGTATATGTTCTAAATTGTTGAAAATTTCAAGTAAATCTGAATTTTGCAATAAAATATATCATGTACACAAAAGTCCTCCGAAAACCTTGTTTTTTGCATTTTTTGCCAATGTGATTAGTCACAGATAGCCAATACATTAGCATGTATTATGTAATAGGAGCGATCAGAAAAAAGGACGCATTCTCAAAACACAAAAAACGCTATAACTTTGGCCACAGGGGTGATATTTGAAAAATTCAAAAAGCTGCATAATCAGCATCAAATGTGTGTACTTTCTGTTTAATAAAATATTGAAGAAAAATGAATTTTAAAAAATAGTGGGAGTGCCTACCAAAGTGCAAAAAGTGACACTGACACCATAGATTAACCATAATAGATATGTCACGCCATGTTGAAAACCTGTCACACGGCGACTGCAGCGCCATCTGATTTTAAATTGGGTCAGAAATTGTGGCGACAATCTGAACATGGCGTGGCGAGCTGGCTTCTAGGCCTAAGGCTTATAAATCATCACTCAGCAGTCATTGTGATTGGCGCTGGGAGTGGGACTTCTAAGTTCTATTCTACTCTACTAACGTTACTTACTAGATCTAGCCTACATTTAGTAGACCTACTGTAACTATGAACGGTAATAAAATCTCCAATTTCACCAACCTTTAGACGAGATCTACTGTAGTAGACTACTCAGACTAGTCTATAGCCTAAAATCTATTTGAAGTCTATTTGCAGCTCACATGATGATGACACCTCACAGTCTTGTTTATGGAACTATAACAGACCCTGATAACAGACTATAGGTTAGCCCTATATTATTAGTAACTTATAGACACTGATAGGCTAAGGTTAGTCCTACAACCACAAGGCTACATGAATATGGGAGACACATGTATATCATGTACTAGGCCTAGTTACCCAGGGGGCAAACATCATTTTTTTTGGAAAACAGACACGGCGTGTTGTAAAAGGTTGGGCACTTGAATCGATATCTACATATGTCAAGGATCACAATCTAGGTGCACAACCTTGCAAATCGACTACTGAAAATTGGCAGGAAGCCAATAACGGCGGCCATTACCGAAAAAACGGAATTTGTCAATATCTCGCTCAATATTTTAGATATTTTGTTTTTAAAATTATCTAGACCCATGTTTTGAGGGTCAAAGATCACAATAAAAGCACGCTTGATGCAAAATAATGACTCCTTGACATAATATCACGTTGAGTAGTGCTGTGTTTTGTTAGCATAGAACATAACAATGTAAGCGCGTCGTCATTCCAATAAATTTAAGGAAGTGTAAAATGTCTACACATCTTAGCATTCTTAGTTGAATGTTATTGTTTATGGTGGCTGGTTATTTATTTGTAGTAGTTAGAAGCCAAGTCACTCAAATTCAGCAAGAAGAAAAAGTCAACCTCTATTCTCAGCATAGACTATACAAAGTGCATTGTGTGTCAACAATATAGTGTAAAACCATTGTGTGATATCACATTCAGCAAATAGTTGATTCTGGCAATGAATGCTAGACAAGATGGCACTTATATTTTGCTGATGATGTAGTAGTGGGGACGTGGCTTGACGACAAGGTCCCTAAGTGGCATGATAAATGTAGAAACTGGTATACAAACGCGAAAAGTTATACCTATGCTCAAACAAAACGTCATCAGAAAGAAAGTGCAGCAGACTCAGTCCAACCATTGTGCAGTAGGCCTACATCAACAAAACACACCAATATTTAAATAAAATAACACATGTATGATCTGCAACAAAAATTGGTACAGATGCAAAGAACCAACTAGATTGGTGTCTATAAAAAACAGTCAAAATGCAATCTTGGCTCAGGCTCAAATGCTGGAAAGAGAGGATATCATGTTAAGATTGATTGGTCCAGGACACGACATGGTGGCAAATGATATAAGCCATCACAAATCTTGTATAAATAAGTCCAAGGCCATCCGCACACCTCTTTTCAATGATAAGTGTGATTTTCTGATCAAATCACTGCCAGACCAGTATAGAACCATTATCCAGGAGTAAAATGAGTAAAAAATGCTGATGAATACCGAGCAAGCAGCCTTAAATGGAATCTGAAAGAGAACTACGGTAAATCAATCGACATATTTAGTCAGGCATGTGGATCAGGATTCAATTGTGAAAGCACACAAGTGATGATCATAGGACACTACAACGTGCCTCAAAGATACTCAGAAATGCTGCTAAGCAGTGCAGCTGAAATATCATTCTTCAGCTGCTGAGAAAATGGTTCCAGATAAGCTTAATGTTTAACTTCACCAGCATTGTGCTCTCTGAGAAAACACCAGATCTTCTTGATTCTGGAAGAGTGAGAGTGGAGTCTGCAGTGAAAGAAAAAACTCTAACCATGTCTCAACAAATTTTGCAGCACACATTTGGGATACAGACTCCATTGGGAATAGCTACAACTCACTATCTGTTCAATCACACACACAGCAAATCTTTGATTACTCTAAACAACCGACTGGCTCACGGAATAAGATCATGCAGCAGGTGGAAGAAGTTGGTGTGTACATTCCACAAAGCATGTCTAACAACAGGAAGATGTCACACGTCTTTGAAATGAACAATCTAGATTGCAAGAAGAAGAAATAAGAGGGTGGTAGCTTCAATGCGACAACAGCAATCATCATTGAAAAACCAGATTCCTCAGACTATGATCAAGGCAATAACAATCTCTACATCAACACCAGAGCAAGGAAAGACTCTTCCTTCTGGTCTTAGCATTCCTATACCGACCATTTGCATTTCAGCAAAAGATAGACAGATATCCAGGTCTATTGGTAATCTGGTAATATCATGGGTGTAGACTGTTTACACATACAAGCTGACAGGACATCTGAATACATTCTTCTTGTATATCTCTTGGGTAGAGCGGCAACCACATCACACCTTCTTGACATTCCATGTGAGACAGAAAGTTGCTTACCAGGAATTTCTGTATTCTGTGCAAGACTTCATCTACACAACCAAGCCAGCAAGACTGGATGCTAACCTTTCATCCCTTTCAATCCAGGTGTGCTTAAGGAGGAAATGACACGGTTGGTGAAGACATCATGTTTGCTCGGCGACCAGTGGACTGTAATAACTAGAGAGCAGGCGACGTATGAAGCTGCAGCTATTATCAGGGACAAGTATAAGGACGAGTTCAACAATGCAGTCTTGCTGTTAGGACTTAGGTTGCTCTCAGCTACGTCAAGGTCATTTGTAAGATTACCAGGGATCCAGGCCTCTGCCAGGAGGGAACGACAACAAGATCTTTAGGGGAAAGCTGACTACTATCAGATAATGTATGCTATCCGAATTCTAAGTGAAACCATGTGGCGATTATTCTGGGAAGCCTTCGACACTTGGGTGGCTGATAAAGACATGGAGTCTTGGATAAGTTCCACAGAGCACATTGTAAAAGCAGTGATTGAAAACAAGATTGATTCCACTGAGCAGCTTCTGAAAATCCAAGGTTCTAGCCTACAGCTTCCAGCTCTTCACGGAAACATGTTGAATTTCCAGAGAACATAAGAAGACCAGCCAACAGCAGTGTTTTGGTCTAATTTTCTGGAAATGTCCGATATACTACACAGATGCATATTTCATCAGCGTTAGGGTAATTGACTGTGATATTTAAACAACTATCACAGCTATCTACATTTTTAGTCATCTGTTAACCACACTGAATTATCCTCTAGACTAATTGATATATAGCTGTGTGCTAATCCCTAGAGTGGGGGTTTTGTCAGTATTATTTTTAGTATTAATAAATTTTGTTATTCATGAAACTGTAGCCCGATTACGTTGTGAAGATATTATTATACCAAATGTTGTAAACCTGCAAAGGTTAATTCTTTTTTATATCAAGTTTATCATAATAAATAAACATATTATTTTTATGACGTTGAATGTTTTCCTGTCAATAGTGCTTAGTTATAATTAGCGGTGAATATTATTTTCAAAACATAAAAGCATAGCTTTGTCTACTAGCATGTTAAGTAGACATAACATCAGTCCAGGGTTGGTTTTATGTTAATCTTTGACCCTGAAAACATAGGTCTAGACATCTTCAGTGCCTTAGCCAGACATTAGAAAGGGCAGGGTAAATTTCAGAGTGTAAGGGCACAATTGTAGTAACGAGCCGCGCAGCGGCGAGCCGCCCTAGCACGCTGCGTGACTGACCGGACCCGCGCAGCGGGTGCGGCACAAGAGGGGGGTTCGAGGGTCTCCCCCCCGGGAAAATTAGGATTTTCCATTCTAAAATGGTCGCTTCTCCTGGAATCTAGTGGGATTATTACTTAATATTCACTCTGTGAATTTGCTTATTTTTTTGTACATATTTTGTGTTTCAAATAATAAAATAAAAACTCGAAATATCTACCAAAAATTACCAAAGAAATTCACAGAATTTGGGATTTTTACTTAATGTTCACTTTCTGAATCTGCTATTTTTTGGTAGATCTTTTGTGTTTCAAATAAAACACGAAATATGTACAAAAAATTAGCAAATAAATTCACAGAGTTTGGGATGATAATTGAATGATACAGGGAAAAACACTTCACAGTAACAACCCAACAGCACGCCAAAAATCATTGTAACTTGTAAATACTTTATTTCTATTCAGAGAATCTCAGAATCTTCAAGCAAATAAGTTTTAACTGTCTGTCATTTCAATGCAGCCATTTTTTAATGTAGGCCTATGTTCTGTGAGTCAGACGCTATCTAAGTCTGGAACTGTACTGCAGTGTAGTACTAGTAGCCAGTGTACATGTAGGCTAAGCCTGTACTATAAGTACAGTAGTCAGTCAGACTGTCACAATGTCACTGTCTAGCCTAGTGAGTAGAGCCTAGCCCTAGTGGTAATCGTTCATTTTTTGTAATACTAATAGGGGCCTAGGTCTAGATCTATTTAATCATTTGTAGTTATAATATAGTTTTCTTTAATTTACAAACAGGCTTGCCGAGTTTTCAGTCATTCATCAATTCATTCAGTATGGCACTATAGGCTTACCCGGTATGACTGGTCCCCTAACTCATTTACTGCGCGAGGCCCAGTCACAGTGACCGCCATTTTGATTACACATCCAGCTGTGTAAAAACGACACTTGCGCTGCCTACCAAAAAACTCGGATGACAAAAAATTGAGACGAATATTTCAAGAGCCTATGCAAACTAGGCCATTTTCAGCAGGCGTAAACTTGTGGTCGTATTGGAACTATTACATTTAAAAATGGAGGTCACTGTGTCAGAGCCTTGCGATGTCATCAGGGTACTATAGGCTATGGTCAGTATGGCTATTCAGTAACGTTATGCATGGGCGATAATATGTGAAAATTCCGTATGGAAAACTCTGGTCGGCGAGTCCGTTCATCAAATTTAAAATATAGTGTTGATACTGGGTTAGCGTTCTAAAGCATACCGGCATAACGAGCAGTAAAGAAATTTGTGTAAAGACGACAGCTTTCGCTTTCTAGAGGGCATTTTGAATTTCAATGATATTGCAACGTGTATCTAACGACGCTGACGGACGAATGGGCCCATGGGGTCAGTTCATTTGGCAGACTAGTAGAGTTTAGGTCGGAAACAGCGCCATACGGCATTCACGGCAGCCATGAATTTATAACGGTACCGTAGTATAAATGTGAGCGCTGAATTCGATTCTTGAATGACCCACACAGCTCTTAGCAAAAAGCAACTGGACTAATTGCGGAATCGGATTGATCAATATATTATTGGAAGGCCTGTGCAGAATTCATGTGGGCTAGCTAACCAAACAAACAAACGGCTAGTGATGCAGGGCGCCTGTGATTGGGGCAGGGCGTTGTTTATCAGGGCAGGGCGTTGTTGTAAAGGGCAGGGCGCAGGGGGACGAAGGCAGGGCGCAACGCCCCTCTAAATAGTCCTAGCAAAGGCACTGATCTTTAAAAGAAAATTTTCTTAAATATTGACCGAGATATTGACAAATTCTTGTTTTTCGGTAATGGCCGCCCTTATCGGCTTCCTGCCAATTTTGAGTAGTCGATTTGCAAGGTTGTGCACCTAGGTTGTGATCCCAGATATATGTAGATATCATTTCAGGTGCCCAACCTTTTACAACACGCCGTGTCAGGAAATCTGGTCTTGCCCCCCTGGGTAAGTATAGACTATAGTTATCACTGTACTATGGGTGTGATGGATTGATCAAAGATTAGACACGCCCGAACCATCTTTTGACTAGTCTATAGTCTACTAGTAGGAGGGGCCCACCTGAAAAATAGACTAATGATATGCATAAGCCATAATGATATGCATAGCCTAGCCCTAGGCCTAATTTGTAGTAGTCTAGCCTCTAGGCATAGGCATACACATATTAACATAAATAACATTGTTTATAAACACTGATAAAGTTTAGAATCAATAGGCCCCATAATTACATGAATTAGTATAATTAAAGTGACACAATCTGGCTAAACTAATAAAAAAATCGGTAGGCCCTAATTTTATTTTGGTTTCTTTTAAATATGACCATATGATGTAGGCCTAAACATAGACTAGAACTGCAAAAGTTTTTTTTAATTTTTGTGCTGCGCATTAGGCCTACCAGTAAAGGGAGACATGGAGACGAAATTCTCGTATTTCTCATTTTGGACATGCATGTCCAAGGCTAGAGGTAAAATTTAGACAAACTTCTTTTTTGTTCATTGAAGAACGGAAATATCAGATTAGATCGGATGCCTTCCTTGTTCTGTATACATGTTAAAATTTGCTGGTTTATTCTGGTCAACATATTTTTCATCAATTCTGCCAACAAACTTTTTTTCTGTCCATATTTGTGGCAACAAACTTTGTTTGCATATTTCTTAACCCTTCAAGTCCTCACGATGCATTAAAGCATCATTTTACATCCCTGAAAAGAGACTACATTTTCCTCAAGCAAGGCTTTTAGTTTTAGAATAAAAATTTCCATGAAACTGGTTTACCAGTAGTCTACATGGTAATTTTCTTTAATTTTTCACTAACTTCAAATAATCTTCATCGACTACAAGTCGTGAATTGCGACAGCAATTTGCGGCTTGTAGTGGATGAAGGTGACATTGTAAAGTCAGGCTTGAAAGGGTTAATGCCCCCCCCCCCCGTAATGGTGCGCTCCTTAAAGTTAATCCATTCAACGTTGTCGGCCTACATGAAAATGAATAGCCTACGATTCGAGGATCTAACATTGAAATGCAAGGATGTTGCCAGGAAAAACAAAATGTGACCGTCCTTATTTTCATATGGGTAATACCAAAAAATGTGGGTATTTTTACATAAAATTGGTGTCCCCAGGACTTAAAAGGTCCGAATTTTGAATTAAATGTAAAAATATTTAAAAAAAATTGTTCAACCTTACGTTTAAGCATTATTAGGCCTACTTTATAATGTTAATATTTGTAAAAAAGGAAAAATATCTATATGGTTTTATAAGAGCTCAAAATGACTATCATGGAAATGTGGAAAATGGCATGTCCCCATAGAAAATTCCACTATTTGAAACTTCACTGTAAGATAAAATAAAAACACCATTTCAGTGACAACACATATCACTATACACTGGTTCGAATTCTGATACCTCGCCCTTGGATATCTGACCCACTTCAAGCCGAACATTGGCAGTGACTTTTAAAGGCCCTACATAGCCTACAGTTACTCACCAGTTGTCAGATCTTTCGAATTAAGCTGATAAATCTCATCTTGTTATAATTAGTTTTTTTTAATCAACATCTAGGCCTAGTTAACATTAAACTAAAAAATTAAAAGTTATTCAGCCCTGAAATCATTGGCAATGTCGCTCATTATTACATTTTAATATTGTAAACGCATTATTTTCAGTAATAATATAGTTTGAAAGTTTATCCTTGAATGAGCAGATCAATTGCGTTCCAAAAGAGGAGGTGTGAGTGTAAATTTGACATTTTGGTGAATCGAAATTAGGTGCCTTTACAAAATTTGAAACTTCACATATATATATATAGATATTTGGCAAAAAGCCAAGGGCGGCAAACTGAAGAATATAGCTAGGATCAGACTGAATTGTTTTCTTGACATAGATATGCCTGTCAGGATCACAACACTATAGTCAGGGGGCCAGGGGTGCATATTACAAAGAATCCTAACTTTGATCCTATCTCAACTTTCTCTTATTTCCATTACAAAAAGTTAGGTGATCCTAACTTTTTGTAATGGAAATAAGAGAAAGTTAAGATAGAATCAAAGTTAGGATTCTTTGTAATATGCACCCCAGGAGCTGAACCTGGAAAGTGGGTCCAAAGTTTTTTTCTCGATGTTTTCATTTTATATGGGTATTGTACTCTATGAAACCGCGTGATGGCATTCTCACAACATTGAGCATTTTGAAATAACGAGTTTTACATTTTTTTGCCTATCGGGGCACAAAATAGTGGTTTTACGTGATCGGGAAAAACAAAAAATCACTTTATATATTCACACAACTGATAGTTATTAGTTTTATTGTTTGTATATTAATGTATATTAATAATAAATATCATTGGGTCAAAGGTCAAAGCTATAGTTCAAGGTCAAAGGTCACAGAATCAGGTCAAACATGCCTAATTCAGTATCGTTTGTATATTACATCCTCCACTTTTGTACATGTTTCTATAGCTGAACCTGTATTCATTTTCTTTTAATTTAGGTTTTTGTTATGAAGTGTCATGATCCTAATTAACTAGATAACCTGTCGCTCACATATTCTCGCTCATCTAGGCCACACTCCAAATGTGGCCTACATGACCGTACATGTATATATTTGCTGGGATAAAAGATAAGGGGATTATTATATTGTTTGAATAGTGTAGCAATGTATTACACGTTGGCATTCTATTGCATGGGCTAGTCAACATGATTCAATAACCCAATGTTGGGCCATTATCTGTGACGCTGATGGGCTGCATTGACCCAACACTTCCCCAATGTTTAGATGCCCGGCCGCTATTGAGACACACAGAGGAAAATTTGTAGGCCCTAATTAGGTGAAGTTAAATAATTCACGATATTTAACCTTTTTGTTTCTTATTTATAGTTACAATATCACAGCATATCTATATCTGACTATATGGATATATCAATTATTAATATGTGGTGTAATAATTCAGAGGTTTCTGTACCTGCTAAACTACCAAAATTGTACGTAATAGTTATTGAAAAAACTAGTTCTTTATCTTAAACAAGTTAAATAATCAGCAATGATACCACCACCTTTAACATATTTTTGCCATTTGTTATATATTTATATTAAAGCTACTACTACCTTCCTGTTCATTGTTTGTTTCATCATCTGTGTTCATATAGTAGTAGTATGCATCATATTCTTAGACAATGGCGATGCGTCCTGTATTCCTGCTTTGTTGCTTCCACATCGAACACTATTACATAGCTCTTACTGGAGCAACCATATGAAGATTTTTTTTATGTAATTAGGGACCAGTTGAGATGCAATCTGAGATCAGTTGACTTCATTCAGGGATTGTAGTTGAACATAACATATTCCCGTCTCTGCTCCATTCATATGCTAACGGATCTAACTTTTGTGGCTCAAGCGTCAAGGCATTCTTCAACGGAAAGTTTTATTTTCAAATGTTCCCAGAAGGCTTGCTCAGGTGATGGTAATTAACATAATTATCAACAGGTGATGCTCCCCTCGCCGAGTTACTAACCACAGAATAAGTTCCTTACTACATCGAGCCAGAAGACAATAATATCTCCGATAATACCAATACCAAAGCATCCAGCCATAGTATCACATCGTGACAAGGAGGGTCCTGGCAGCAGGTTAGGAATGAGGTCAAAATATTCAGCAGTGGTCACTTTAATTTCTATGACACATTATGTATAGGCGATTGCATAATAATGGGAATATCAATATTTGTCTCCTAAAGCTGTGTAACTATATGCTGTTGTCAGCTCCTTCGTGATTATCGTCTTGTTTATGCGACTTTCGGTTTTTTGCTATTTAGATCGGTCCTTGTATTAAGAGTGTGCATGTGCTCTTATGTATGTTTTGAATAAGACCTTAATCCTGTTATTACTAGCAGCAGTCACCAAAGCTGTTGGAACAGGGATATGTTTCAGGTTAGATACCCTACATCTTGCTATTCGTGCTCAAAATTTAGTGCTGGAATTGTAGTAACGCATATATAAAAGACTAGATGTAGTAACATTATCTTGGAAAGCAACATGTTGGACAGCAAGCGCTGAGCTGAATTTTAAGTATGTTAACATACTAAGTGAATTTAAATAAGCATAAGAGACATAGGTTTTATAAAATAAAATATCAAATGTACATTTAAATGATCTGTTAAATTACAACTGTATCGGCCTATTCTCATTCTGACTTTTCGAGATAAGACACGAGATACAGGATAGCTAATGGCTGATTCAACACCTCATTTAGACCACCGCGACCCTCTGTTCGCCGACGGTGCATCTAAATTAATTAAATTTTAAAATGCTTCCGTTTCCAGGTTCCTTGCCACCCTTGCCAACCAGACATCTTCAATGAGTATTGTATACTAATGAAGAATTGGAAAGGCTAAAAGCATAAATGTAAGTCTGCACCACAGTACTGATCCTGCATCAGAGTTGTACACCGATGACACCCATGAAGAGATGTATACCACCAACCCGGGGATACGTCTCTGGCAAACAATTATCTGGATACACTCAAAGGACATCTGCCAACATTTTATGCAGTTGCAGATTTGTTTATTGTAAATAGGGGCCTGTCGCCAATGACTGGAAATGTGTCATACCTGTTATAGCAGTGTCATGGTGTGCATGTGGCATATCAATATGTGGTAAGCCTATACAATTATGTATAATTATGCTACGAGTGTTTTGAGTGTCACACACTGTCTGCTTTTCTAAAATTATTCAGTTTGACAGTTTGATGGTTTGTAGATTTCATGAAAAAATGCCCATAAAATTGACCCTTCATTGGCCCATCTCTAATATGTTTACCTCGCTCTCTTGGTTTAGTGGCAACTCTGGTAGAGCGAAAGGCATGTCACAATTTTTTTGATCATAGTATCTGATAAACACTTTATTAAAATCATGATAATCCGCGGTCGTCTTGATAACTCTTTTGAAAACCTTTTAATTGTTGTTTTATCGCGTTTAAAAGAAAACATAGACTGTGGATGGGTCATGATCTCCTGTCATTCGCTGCTGAGCCCTCCTGGTCTGAATTATCAATCACGACGAACAGTTCGCACAAGTAATTCCAAATGAATGAAAATAATTTCAAATTTATTTTTATTCACAAAGCATAACACTTGGATGGGGGATACAATACCTGTCATCAATTGAATCTAGCCATATAGCACCCATACGTTGCCATAAAGGTATAATGTGATAGGTACTACTTGCAGAAACATAGGCATATCATCAAATAGAACTAGACAGTCAGTCAGAGACTGCAAACTGCCGCCGCAGTGATTGTGTTTTGGATCCGGGTCGTAAGCTAAACAGGATCATTTTCAAATTTAATGGATTGTTCCTTGGCCCGAGACGCACCTCTGATCCGTTCATTGCTTTGTAAATATTCCTACTGACGGACAGACAAACCATCGCGACCAAAAACATAACCTCCTTTGGCAGAGGCAATACACCACACAATGATTTCTTTAAAAAATGTATAAATCTCTGAGCAAATGTTTTGATGTTAAGTGTTAAAATCGTTGGATGACGTAGTATACAAAATTTTAAAACGTATGGCTAAAATTATACATTATATATCTCACCGATATATATATAGAATATTAATTATTGCGGTACATATGTCTTATAGTTACTCTACGACATCATATTCAGGTTCGTAATGAAATTCATTTCATTTTGACAGGTCACACTCTAACATTATTGTGAAATTTGAGATCTTTACACTGGTAATTATATTTATGAAAGGCCTTGGGGTCAAAGGGTTCACATAACTCAAAACAACTTCTGGTTCAATCAATTTGTACAATTAGGACTTCACTTTTGTTAACACTGAAGACATACTATTTCCAATGATGGCAAATATAGATTAGTTTGGCGCTTTATATAAATATTTGTATTTTTCGAACCGTGTAAAACCATTATTTTGCGTCCCGATTGACGCAATTTTATAAAACGTGTTATATAAAAATGCTCAATGTTGTAAGAATGCCATCATGCAGTTTCATGGAGTACAATACCTATATAACATGAAAACATTGAGAAAAAAACTTTGGACCCACTTTCCAGGTTCGACCAAAAATATGCATTTGACCCCCTGACTACTAAGCCATTAGGCCTATTATCTTTGATAATTTTAAATAGCCTAAGCCTATATCATCAGCTATAATCAATATACACATAAGGTAAAAATATATAAGCTTAGCCTATAATATGGGTCATTTTAAGTATCAAGCTTCACATGTGATGAGCAAGATCACTCAAGTAAGTTGGTAAATAGCCAAGGGCGGCGAACTGATAATAGGTGGATGTAGGCCTAAGTGAGCGTTTTGACCCAGGGCTATTTTTTTAAAGCATGCCTTTTACACCACTTTATTACCTTATTATCAATCATAAATGTTAAAAGCAGATATATATGGGGGGGGGGGGGGCTCGAAACGTCTAAAGATTTTCTTTGATAAAATTTAGGCCATAGGCTACATGAAAATGTTGGAAAAATATTGCCCCTGTAGTAATACCTTTCGATCTTTTTTATAGCAAAAGCGTTGCATTCCAATGTTATGTGTAGACCATTTAAATGACATAAAGTAATCAAAATTGTCTATAATGGCGCCATAACTATTTGTATGTCTAATTAGAATGTAACCTAGTAATGCGAGAATTTGTTGCAAGAACACCCAGTCACGATAGGCCTAATGGAACATCAATAAAAAAATAAAATAAAAAAATTCCCTTTTTTATTTTACTTTCGACTAGTCTACAGCTATTTATCGATATCAATTGAAATTAAAATATAAATTATGCATTTTTTAGATGAAATAAGTCTACACTTAAAAAAATTGTTTTTTTTTTGTGTAAGTTTTCCGTTACAAATCAAGTAAAAAGTTTTCATTTATATTTTTTTGACCGTCTGCTCTGAATCTTGAATCATGCGAACCATGCAATTTATAAAAAAAACGTGGCTTAGGCTAGTTAAGACCTAGGCTTATAGGGCTTAAAATAGGATGTAAATTGGCTATAGGCCTATATAGACTATGTATAAAACTAAATTGGCCTGCGAAAAAAAAAATGAAAACCATGTATTTTATACCCCCACCCCCCTCGTCAATTTAAATAGTCTAGGTCTACACCGAATTAAACAAACATTCATTTTTAGCATTCCAAGGGACAAAAATTATTAGGCCTAGGCCTACTAGACAATAATGCCTATAAATAATTTATACTTCATAAATAGTCCAGTCTATTTCCATGCTTAGCCCATAGCCTAGGCCTACCCCTCCCCCTCCCACCAAAGTAATATTTTGTTCTCCAATCAACTGCAGGAGCTCTAGTCTAGGCCTAACCTTTCTTAGGCCTATTCATTGAACATTATTATTATATGGGGGGTAGGCTGTCTAAATGTTCTCTACTTGTAGCAATGTAGGCTACTGGTAGGTGACATAACCTACCTAGGGGCTACTAGTCTACTATATAAATAAAAAAAATAATTAGAAATAGCCTAATTACCTACGACCCATGTGGCATGTCCCGTTATCATGATATTTTTGTGTGTTTTTAGTCTAGCCTAAGAGGTTAGTTTTTTATTCCTGTTGGGACAGTAGTAGGCCTAGTCTGGAGAGATCTAGCATGTCTAGGCATCTCTGGTGTAGTCTAGGCCACATGCTTTTAACAATGACAAAATCTGAGGTTTGGGCCTGGCCTATAGGCCTACTAGGCCTAGACTAGACTAAAAGTCTTGACTGCTTGCTGAAAACAATTAGATCTACTAATTATAGGCCTACAAACATGACTTATGTAGATCTTGATTATGTTTTAATAGGACTATGTGGCTAATACTAATACTCTAACGTCAGTGAGAGTTTATTGTCATTGACATTGAATATACCACCGTCCAGGCACACCCTGGCACCAGTCAAGGCTCAGCTTCAAGTTCAAGAAGAGAAGGCAAGTTTAGTCTGGGTGTGTTTGAGGCCTATTTATACTTGATCTACAAAATATTGATGTTTTTAAGATTAGCTAGTCTATCCATAGGTGTCATAAATTATGAGTACATTCCAATAAACCTTCAATAATAGAGTCTACAGGATAGTTCAGTGACAAAGGCTATAGATGCCTGGGCAGTAGGCTACATGCAGTATGGCTATGCGCGCCATATTAATTCAGCAGAAATGACCCAATTTAAACTCAGGGGGCGCTGCGGTGCGCCGTGTGACAGAATCGCCCATTGGTCAGTGGTTTATGACGCATCTATATGTGGTTAATCTATGCTGACACTCAGTGACAGTGTCACACGAGACACTCGCCACTGCCGCCGAGATAGCATTAGTAAATATAGCGTTGCCCCTCAGTCCAACAAATGCGCTTATTAATAAAATTATGCCAACCAATTATATTTAAATTAACAACGTCTAATAAGTAGACTACAAATTATGTAGTGACAGGCAGACATTGATTGTAATCCTGTAACCTGGTACTAGGCCTAGCCTAACTGAAATGCCTCAAAACAAAGTCTAGACTACAAGTCTGACTACAGAAATAAAGCTATGTACCCCCCTATGTAAAACTGTCACATTACCCCCCTCTTAGCGTGTTACGTGTCCCCACAACACGCAACAATATAAATTTAAAACACTTCTATCAAGAATTAATAAATACCCTAAGTAGATTGCCGGTATTATGACTATTATAGACATAATACCACCAACACTACTATCATACAATCACTATCTAAAGGTAAGCAACTCAAAGATAAAAATAAATCCTAAGATACATAATAATATTTAGGTATGCAATTATGTACAGTGTGTTCTCATAATAAATAAATAAAATTCATACACCCTACAATGACTAGAAAAAGTACTAAAAATATGACATTATGTACAATCAGCATTCTGAAAAATTTAAATAAATATACCCCACTAAAATAAAGCAAATCTAAATTAATAGCAGTATGGAATTATATACAATATGACGGTGTTGAGGGTGGAGCACAATCTAATATCTTAGTGTCTTCGTTGGTGGTGGTGATGGCGTGGGCTACGGTGAGATCTTTCCTGCTTACATTCGTCCTTTCTCTCCGGGGCTGGTGATGTTTGAGTCTTTGTGATTGTCTTTGCGATTTCAGCTTCGTGATATCGTTTAAACATGAGTTGAAACACAGCAGCATGAGCATCCATACTTTTTCTACATTTCCTCATCTCATCCACCATGTTCTCAGCTGTCTGCTGTAGTTTCTCTATAGACGCTATTAGCTTAGAAGCATCATTTTTACTTTTCTTATGGGGGGGGGGGGGGTTTGGCTTTCTTGTGTTTCCAGTTCGTTTTCGTCATTATAATCGGGCTCGAAATTTTCTTCTCTCGGCTCTTCGCTTTCCACTTTCCTCTTTTTGGTTGTTTTCGCTGCTTTCAGTACAGGTTCAGAAGGCATCTCTATGTGTGGTGGGGGAGGGGGAGGGGTTGATGATGTGGGGATCTTTACGGCTGTATCAATCATGGGTCGCTGTACCGGTAGTGTATTATCAAAGCTGACTCTTCGGGTATGGCTCTTATCAGGCTCATTCTGTAGTGTTGTAGTTGGTGAGTTATTCTTTATCTTTGTTATTTCAGGTATAGGTGATTCACAGGGCATCTCAATGTGTGGTGGGGGAGGTGGTGGGGTTAGTGACGTGTGGATCGTTGCATCTGGCTGCGCTGGTAGAGTATTATCGAAGCTAACTGGTTGGATAAGACTCTGCTCAGGCGTTTTCTGAGGTGTTGTAGCTGGTGAGTTATTCTGTATCTTTGTGATTTTCAATACGGGTGATACAGAAGCCATGTCTACGTGTGGTGGCGGAGGTGGTGGTGGTGGTGAGGCATAGATCATCGAGTCTGTATTATTCAGGGGTAGCGCTGCCGTTATCGTGCTTTTCAAAATCAATGGTGTTAAATGGCTGCGATCTGGTGTATTCAAAGGTGGAGTAGGAGTATTCATCATTGAAGCGGCAAACACTGGAGGTGGGGATTGGAATTGTGCTTCTGTCGGGGAGCTTAATAAATTGTCCTGAAACCACTGCAGGTCTAGTGTAGCTGTGCTTGTCGGGGTGTATATCGGATGTATAACTGGTGGCAGGCCTACTCTCACAGGCTGAGGAATATAGGGAGGAACCTCTTCTGTTTCTTTTCTAGGTGTTTTCTTTCCATATTTCGCTTCCCAAATAACGTTTGACTGCTTTACATCATAGCGTTTGTAGTCCCTTCCTTCCTTGATGGTAACAGGATTAATACTTTGCTTAAGGCTTTCTTCTCTGTTCTTTTTCTGCCGAGATGACCTGATAAGATGGTGTTATGCATATCATAAATAATCTCATTATGTAAACACTCTAGGACTAAAAGCTGTAAATCAAAGTTTCTACCATCTGAATGATAAGATCTTCTGTAAATAAGTTAATTCTTCATTTCCAAAATACACCATTGGTTCCAATAATGTCGTAATATCGGACTCTCAGCTATCATGTTGTTGATTGGTGGTCGTTTGCCATTCTTGAACCAATTATGCACAATACTAATAGCGTCATCGACCCTCTGCATTCTTTGAATTTGAGACCGGCTATATTTTCCACACCATGACTCTTGATTATTATCGGGGATATTCTCTGACACAGCTTGTGATTCCTGCTGAGACTGATTTCTACTTGAAGATCTTGTCTGTACGCTTCTTACCATTGATGTAGGTAAATGTTGAACTAGCCAAGTAAAGCTGAAGAATAATAATATAATGTGTAGTATCCATACATACGGTTTTCTTGACAACTTCTCCGAAGATAATTGTGTTCTTGCAATCCTGTCATTTTTGGGTAAGTTCCAAGTACTGGCCATATCTTGTGCTCGTCGTTTACATTTCTTGCACGGACCACAGCGAAGATTCTCGACACTATCAAATTCATTGCATGAACAATCTTGAGGACACGGACATCGCGACATAGCATCCGCATTCCTATGTTTCTTCCCAGGTCTGTACTCTACAGAAAATTTATAGGCTGAAAGTATTTCTATCCATCTGGCGATACGCTCTTTCGGCTCTTTCTAACTGAATAACCACACTAGTGCCTGGTGATCTGTCCGTACTTTAAATTCTACGCCCAAGAGATATTGTCTAAAATATTCAATGAAATAGCGAACAGCTAATAATTCCTTGTCTGTCACACAATAGTTCTTCTCAGCACTGCTCAAGGATCGGCTAGCATAGGCGATAACCCGCTCATTTCCGTCTTGTTCTTGAGATAAAACCGCGCCTATTGCAGTGTCACTGGCATCAGTGTCTAAAGTAAATGTACCATGCAACAAGGGATACGCCATAATCTCTGGTCCAGACAAAATATTCTTGAGTTTTTCAAAAGCATTCTGACATTCTGTTGTCCATTGAAAAACAGTGTTCTTGCATGTCAGTCGTGTTAGCGGCTTAGCTAACTTAGAGAAATCTTTCACAAAGCGCCGATAGTAATTCGCCATTCCTAAAAATTGTCTAACATGCGTAGGCGTTTTTGGAACAGGACATTCAAGGATTTTGCTCACATTCTCCGCATTTGGACGAACTCCGTCAACACCAACAATGTGTCCTAAAAAATTCACTTCGGTCTGAAACAGATGACATTTTCCCGGTTGAAGTTTTAAATTCGCTTCTCTGAGTCTCTGTAATATCTCCTCTACTCTTGTCATATGTTCATCAAAATTAGAACCGAATACAATTATATCATCTAGATATATCAGGCATGTCTGCCATTGGAGCCCTTGAAGTGCGATTTCCATCAGTCTTTCGAAACTGGCAGGCGCATTTGTCAGCCCAAGCGGCATTTTTGTAAATTCAAAAAGGCCATATTTTGTAACGAATGCTGTTTTCTGGATATCTTTCTGTCTAACTGGGATTTGGTGATACCCGGAAGTGAGATCAAAAGTTGAAAACAACTTAGATCCTGCTACAGCGTCAAGGCAGTCTTGAGTGCGGGGTAGAGGAAAAGCATCTTTTCTTGGTATTGCGTTGAGACGTCTGTAATCAACACATGGACGAATCTTCCCATTCTTCTTTCTTACTAACACAATTGGACTGGCCCAGGCAGAAACAGATTCTTGTATCACACCTTTTTCTTTCAGATCAATAATGGCTTTTCTTTCTTCATCTGCTAAGGCAATCGGAACTCGTCTAGGCGGTTGTTTTACTGGTTTCGCATTCTCTGTATCAATTACATGTTCCATCAATGGGGTACAGCCAAGGTCATAGTCGTCTTTGGAAAAAATATCTTGAAATTTTACTAAAGTTGTTGCCACTCTTCTTTTTTCCTCCATACTTTTGTTTGAAGTTGCACTGTCAAAAAGCTGTTTCAAATGGTGTGGAACCTTCTCTATGATATTTTCTGAAGTTTCACTGAAAATATCTTTTTCCTGAATTTCTTGTGTCTGTCTAATTAAATTCAGACTGCTGTCTTCTCTGTCTAGACAACATACATCACTGTCTAATGGTTCTGCATACCCAACAACTGTATGTCTCCTCAATGTTATCTCATTGGGATAAGGATTCATAATTCTGGCTGGAACAATTCTGTCACCCTTGACTTGTATCAGGCTGTTTGCTAAAATTAGTGGATATTTTTCTGAAAAGGCTTGATTTGGCTCCATTATCATATCTGTAACTTCATTCTTCTGGTCTGTTTCTTCACCCGACACAATGACGTTTATAATAGTCTCGCTTTTCCCTGAAATTGTGCAATCTTTTTCACATTGTACTTTTCTTATACCACCAGGAAGTCCTATCTGTACACATGGAATTATTTTATCTTGCATTTTAATAATTCCTTTACTCAATAAAATATCTGCTGGACCCCCCTCTTCATTTTGAAGTATATCAATTCCCAAAAGTCCCTCGTCTGCGATTTCCGCCACAATAATTTCTCTTTTCAGGCTTAATGGACCAAGTTCAATGGTAAAATCAGCCTTGCCCTCTTCAGTAATGGTATTGCCTCCAGCTCCTGTTAATGGGGATGACACTCTGGTAAGCTGTGGTCTGATATTCTCTGGGATTAAATTGTAGATCCGATTCGAGATTATTGTGCGAGTAGCTCCGGTGTCCGCTGTGAAATTCAGATTCACCCCTTCAATTCTTGCTTCTACATATACTCCGTGATATTGAGACACTTTACGTCCAGTGGTTATTTGAACTTCTGCATCCGCAATGGGTATACTGTCTGTATATTCAGTTTCATTATTCTTTTGGTCATCTGAAAAATGAGAACTCCCTTGTTGACCGTCCAAGGAGCCCATATTTAGTTTAAATGTGCATATCCTAATTTCTCACATTCTGCGGCATAATGTCCCTGCTCTCGGCACTTGAAACATACGACGCTCTGTCTCGTCTGATTTCTGCTACCATCGAAGCCTGAATTTCTCTGACCTGCATTTTCCATGTTAAAATTTCTGTGGTAAGAATTTCCCATTCTGAAATTTCTTGGATCCTCATTTCCTGGCTTGGAACCTCTTGAATCCGCATTTCCTGTCTTGAAATTCTTTCGATCTGAATTCCCCGACTTGAAATCTCTTGCGTTTTCCATTTTATTTATTTTTCCTTGTAAATTTTCAAGACTTTTGGCTATGTCACCAATCATTTTCTCTATTTTCTGTGATGCCTGAGAATCTTCAGAGATATTCTTCGGTGAATTTTCATTCATTTTTCCTGATTTAACTGCTGTCACAGGTCCCGGCATTCTTGCAACATGAACTTCGTCATTTATTTGGGCAGTAGTCATGATTTCTTCTTCTGTGTCCTGTATACAGTCACTATCAGTTTTCAGCATTCGGCTGCACTTGTGCGATTTTTCTTCTGTTCGCGAATTAATTTTTCGACGTTGGATTTCAGTAAAATTTACCACTTCGAAAACTGCTTCGTCAATATCAGATGGGTCTTTTACATACTCTATGTGAAAACGTGCTCGATCATCATACAAGCCATTAAGGAATTTGCGAATTAAATCTTGTTTCCGTGTCTCAGCCTGGCGCTTGGGGTACGCTTTTGTATATAAACTCTTCAATTCAGAGGCATAGGCCTCAGGACTTTCAGATTGCTTCTGACTCCTGTTGCTGAACTGCAGCTCAAATGACTTTGATGTTTCCACTTTTCTAAATCGGCTTTCAAGTTCTGCAACTAAGGTTTGATAACTGGTACGGACTGTCTTCGGCAGTTCTCCGAATGCAAATTCTCCTGCATCACCCTGTAGTTTTGGAAGCAACTCGTCGAGTCGATCTTCATCACTCCACTGGCGTCTGTCTGCGATTTCACTAAATCGATTATACCAAGTCTTCCAGGATTCCTTCCCGTTGAAAGGTGGTATCTTTGTATATTTGCGTCTAGGTTCCTGACATAAGCTTGATGTGTGAGCAGAGTGTGATCCAGGTGACTGTGAATGGTGATGATCCAGCTCATCATCAGAATCACTCTAGATATCTTGTCTCCGTCTACGACTTCGCGTAGCCTACTTTTACGCCGTGTGCCATCAGTCTGTTCCTGCTGAATCTGTTCAGTAGATATTTGGTTCTCTATTGCGGTTCGCATATCTTTTACTGTATCTCTGACTGTATTATTAACTGACTGCATAACTTCTTGCATTGCCCCTTGTACAGCTTCATCAACTGCCACTTGTAATTCCCGTTGAAAATTTGCCCTGTCAGATACAAGTGGTGAAATATTCTGTTGAACTTTATTGGCTTCATGAGGAGGTCCCACATCATCACCAGCTGCGCCTTCTTCTGGATTCAATATAATTGTCTCGATATGATGTATCTCTTCAGAGGTGCTTGCAGCGATTTGATTTTTTGCCCCACGCTTACGACCCATATTTTGACTGAGTTCACTATTCATTCCCTCAGAACCGTGTAATGTCTGGAGATGATTTTTGATTTACCTAAGCTTTTTAGGAAATTCCCACCTTATAAAAAAAAATGGGGGAAAATAATATAAATGAATAAATCTGTGCCAGCTCTAACCATACTGTCTTTAACAGAGCTTAAGGTGGGTGGTTCCCATCTTATATACGGTCATGAGTCACTGGAGGATGACAAAATATAATTTCAATAAATCTGGCGGGGTAATTTCGATCACTAGATTCTCAGAGGCGAAGCATAATTTTCACTTCTTTTCTGGGAATCTCGCTTCTGACACCAAAAATCCGTGTGACGGATAAGCGAACCCCAGGCCCGCACCAAAAAGTATTTAACGAATCCTCCAACTCATGAGTCATAACACATATATAAGTTTAATACATTTATTTTGCTCCTCAACATACATATCATATCAAAACAAATCATAGTAGAATTCCCCATTTACAATATCATAGCTCAATTTGTCAGGATTAAGCCGTGCTCTAATTACTACTTTAAAAACTACATATGTCAGGATCCAACTACACTGGAACCTTAAAAGAGCAAGGTATAATGCTGAGGAGGCAAGTCCACACTGGAATTTGGACCAGTCATAAGGGCTTACACCTCCACACCATCTCCACCTCTCTTTCAAGCCTTCCAGGAAAAACTACATGAGAGGTAAGGTTAACAATTGGAAAATCAGAATCGAGAAAGAGAAATATAATGTTGGCGAGGCATATGTCCACACTGGAATTTGGACCAGTCATGAGAACGTATACACCTCCCTCCATCTCCGTCTCTCTTTCAAGTCTCCTGATAGACTACACTACAAAGGTGAGATGAAAGGTGCTAAGCTGGAATCGAGAAAGAGAAATATAATGTTGGATAGGCAAGTCCACACTGGAATTTGGACCAGTCATGAGGGCTTATACCTTCCCAGCATCTCCGTCTCTCTTTCAGGCCTTCCAGTAGACTACACTAAGGAGGAAAATATAAATAGGTAACAGTGGAACCGAGAACGAGTAGGTATAGTGTTAATGAGGCAAGCCCACACTGGAATTTGGACCAGTCATGAGGGTCTATACCACACTAACACCTCCGCCTCTCTTTCAAGCCTTCCAACAGACTAAGTAGAATAAGGTAAATACAAACTACCCCCTATAATAAGTAAAACTAGCTAGTATCATAAAACAGGTAACTCCAGAATCATCAAAGGAGTACCAAAGCCTACAGCTAACACTAGCTAAACTAAAACAATGGGGTTAATGAAGTTAAGTACAACACCTGTCTCTCTAGCAAAATAATTTACTGTGCACCCCGTAAACCATAATAACTAAGAGCCTAGATACAGCCCTTTGGCCTAATCATCCCAATTGGGGTTACAACACCAGGTCAATGACCACCGTAATCAACGGAAACTAAGGGCCAGCTACCCTATCGTCCTCATATTGGTTAAGTCTGAACTCTGACCCCCACTTATATATATCATAGCAGGTAGGCGCTACCGGCCGGGGCGCTAACTACCTATTCTCCTCACTCGTACCTAGTGCCATGTGAATTACTGCACTTTCAGAACTCTAACATTAACCACCCAGAAATTATAGACTAAAATACAGACTAGGAAAAATAGGACTATCTCCCATTTATCAAACACACCCACCCCCAACCTACTGTTACTATTAAATAGGCCTAAGGCATACTTCCGATCGTTAGCCTATCTCATGTTCAAATTAAATAATACATGAACCACCCACCTAAACTAGGCACAGGGAGCTCTATAGGTCTAGTCTAGTCTAGTCTAGCTCTAATGATAGAATGGTCGTGGAATCCACGCTACATGTCCTTTTATACTCCAAGTAAAAATCCATGTAAAAATCCACGAACGTCCGTGTAATCCACGTAAAAATCCACGAACCTCCGTGGAATCCACGCAAAATCCACGGACTTCCGTGGAATCCACATAAAGATCCACGCACTTTCCACCTAACATGGAAAATACGAAAACGGCCTTGACTATACTCAATACCGTAAAACTAGCCTAAATATAATAAAATATATATTAAAACGTTTTATAAAACACAATAAAAGCGTGGATGGCACATAAATACATCGTTATTACCGATAATAAACAAGTATAATTTGGGGGTTGAAACTTCGCGGGAATTGAGAATCAAGGTTCCGAAATTGGCAAAAATGACAGGTCGTGCGTAACAGCACATGTAAACATTGCAGCGTGAGAAGCGCGGTGTTTCAAAACATGCTGGACTGAGCGATAACGTGATTTGTTCACATCAAATTATGCTAAATAAGTACACTTTCCAACTTGTTATCAAATATTCAGAAATGAAATAAGCTTCAGTACAAATTGAAGTCAGGTACGGTAGAAATAATTGACCATGTTACAAACGGCAGTTGCCGTAATCAGCACACACTGACACAGAAAGTCAAACTTCGAAGCAAAGCCAAAGTGCAAAAAGTGACACTGACACTCAGTGACAGTGTCACACGAGACACTCGCCACTGCCGCCGAGATAGCCTTAGTAAATATAGCGTTGCCCCTCAGTCCAACAAATGCGCTTATTAATGAAATTATGCCAACCAATTATATTTAAATTAACAACGTCTAATAAGTAGACTACAAATTATGTAGTGACAGGCAGACATTGATTGTAATCCTGTAACCTGGTACTAGGCCTAGCCTAACTGAAATGCCTCAAAACAAAGTCTAGACTACAAGTCTGACTACAGAAATAAAGCTATGTACCCCCCCTATGTAAAACTGTCACACACTCAATAACTTACGCTCAAATCTATAATTCATAAAAAATAATAGCATCGCAAGTAGCTACTGGCACAGAAATGAAACTAGAGACGTTGAAACAATGATAAGTGAATCACTCAATAACTTACGCTCAAATCTATAATTCATAAAAAAAATAATAGCATCGCAAGTAGCTACTCGCACAGAAATGAAACTAGAGACGTTGAAACAATGATAAGTGAATCACTCAATAACTTACGCTCAAATCTATAACTCAATAACTTACGCTCAAATCTATAATTCATAAAAAAAATAATAGCATTGCAAGTAGCTACTCGCACTCAAATGACACTAGAGACGTTGAAACAATTCTGGGGGAATGTTGGATCACCGTCTGCGACGTTGGCCCAGCATTTACCCGGCATTGTTTTAACCTCAGGGGTAGAGAATAAGATGCCATGTTCACACAAAGATTAAATATAATTTATACATAAGTTTCAAACGCGGGTGATCATTATGTCATTTTTTTTTATAATATGCGTACTGTATCTGCCGTGTAACTCGTAAGCATAGGGCCTACCATGCAAGCTAACATTAGGGGATAAAGTCAAACTTGTCAGTGCTAGCGTCGGCTAAACAAGCAAGACATCTTAAAATCAGTCGCACTGACGTCGGCTCGATATTCAAAAGCCAACGCAAACCATATAGTTTATGGGTGCTTTTTAATATTATACATTTATATAGAATCTTAGTTATTATAAAACAAGTGTGTGTGCTTGTGATCCAGTTGAAGAAATACTCAGAAAGGCTCAGTATCTCAGATGTAAAGAAAACTTGAGTTCGCTATGATTATTGTTTCTGCACTCAAGGACTTTTCATCAGATCATGCCCTGAAAGCCATTCTGGATTGATTGATTATATTAAGAATTAAGTACAAGGCTGTCCTCTGTTTGTCGGCAAAGCTTAATCAGCTGGGGTTTTTTTGAAGCAGCCATATTATTGTAGGGATTGTGCCGTATGTGCATTAGTTATCTAACCACTGTTGCCTTAGATAGACTGAGTGCTCCCCATCAATGGCTGCGAGTCACATGACAAGAGCTGTCATGTGACTCGTGACCAATGCTATGTAAGTTTACCGGTTTCCAACGTCACCAGAGTCATGTGACAGAAGTGATGTGGGAAACCGGGGAATTGATATATGGGACTTGAATACCTGGCGCGGACCCTCGAGGAGCACTCACCTTAAGTGTTCCCTCGATACGCCGCGTTTGCCAGGGAAGAATAACCTGAGCCTACTACTACTAACACTAGTAACAGTAGCACAGCCTTCCAAGTGCCAGCCGCCGGACCAGCTCGACTGACTGCATCGTGCCGGCCCAGTGGACGTCTCTGACACAGCCACAGCTGACAGCTGCATTGAGCAGCACCCTATAGGATCGATCGGTGTCGTGGATCTGTCAAGTAAGTGACGTGTTCACTGCAGTTCATTGTATTGCTATTGTGTGTGTTTAATCGTACCCCTTGTCATGAACTAGGCCTACACGATTGCTTCGTGTAGCCCTGTTGACGTCTTGTCAACATTGGCGACGAGATTTAAAAACAAACCTCACTGTGGGCTCCGTAAGGAGATCAACCATCTTGTCCCGCCATTTTCAATTGTATGATTGCCTCAATGGGGCATAATTATGTGTATGTTTTATGCTGATCTGTTTTATTATAATTGATTGAGTGATCAATTGTTTGTCGAATTCAAATATTTCGGTTAGATTGTTTTGAATGGCTAGCTTTTTGGGACTTGAGATTTCGGCGGTTCTCATTTTTTCAGTTTGTGCCATCTTGAATTTATAATGAGGGTGATTGCTAATGCAGTTCTAATTCTTAGTTTGAAATTTAGTTGCGATACACTCTGCAGTGATCAGTCTGAATTTATATTATTAGGTTGAGGAGTTGTTTATTGTATTCTATTCAGTATTCTACTATGATAAATCAGCATAAATCTGTCGTGGCGAGATTGATGTGTCATTCCCATTAGAAATGATTTTTTTTTTTTTTTTTTTTTTTTTTTTTGTGTTTGTTTACATGGAGAGTGAGACGTTGCTACGTGACAGTCCGTAATATTATTTTTTCCCCACTATAGATGTATGTCCATGTTCAAGTCGTTCGTGACTGATCTCTGGTTGATTTAAATGCAAAGTAATTGTGAACTTTGTACTTTTCTCATAGATTGATTAGGACATTATTGGAATTTTTATTTTTATTTTTTTTATTTTATTCAGTTGATTTTGTTAAGTGATGAATTGATCAGAGGATTGATTGGTTGATTGTTTGATTGTTTAACTGACTTGGACTTTACTTCTGTCAGATGGGAGTAATTAGTTGATGGCTCATTGACTGTTTTGCTTGATCGTTGTTTCTCAGTTGTCAGATGGAGTTTAGTGGTTGATCAATCAATTTATTATTTGATTGATTGATTGAATGATTGGGTGATCATTTGATTAATCGGTTGATAAGTTGATTGTTGCGTGTGTAGTTGAATAACAATAATGCAAACCTCAGTGTTGATTGAATGATTGGGTGATCATTTGATTAATGGGTTGATAAGTTGCTTGTTGCGTGTGTAGTTGAATAAGGTTATATTGTGATTGAATTGTGGCATTTGTTTTTGGGTCATTAATTTATTCATTATTTAGACCTGGCGGTGGTTAGGCCACACTTGATTATGTTTCCCCGTTATCAATGTATGTCCATGTTCAAGTCGTTTGGGGTTGTTCTTTGTCTGTTGTCGAAGTTCAAGATCGGCACTGAACAGCTTTTCTGATCGATACTGCAATAGGTTTGGACAGCTATTTTATTGTTTACTTGCTTCTATTTGATCTGTTTGATCAGTTGATTGTTATCTCTTCATTGATTTATTGACTGACAGTTTGACCAGTTGATTGGTGTCTCCCCATTGGTCAGATGGAGTTTAGTGGTTGATCAATCAATTTATTTATTGATCATTTGGCTGGTTGATTGCTGCTTAGCTTCGGTTGATTCTATTGGTGGATTGATTGGGTGGTCAGTTGATTGCTGCGTATCCAGTTGGATTATTCACTGAGGTTGATTAATTTTGCTAGTCTGTGATGGCTGTTTGCAGCTATTAGTTGTGCGAGTTGTTTGACACGGTTGATTCTGTCTCCCTGAATACAGGCCGGAGACAGTCTCTGATACTGTTTGGGGAGCAGGTCAATTGTGTTGGATGTTGATTAATTTATTTTTGGTTGAATTGCTATTGAATTGTATTGTTTAAATTGTCCTATGTTGTATGTCACTATGTGTACATCTCCCTGAATACAGGCCGGAGACAGTCTCTGATACTGTTTGGGGAGTTGGCATATTGTGAAGGTGAATTTCGTTTAGTTTCTTTGGTGATTGGTTTCAAGTTGGATTGGTCTAATATTTTATGTTGTATGACACATTGTGCACTTCTCCCTGAATACAGGCCGGAGACAGTCTCTGATACTGTTTGGGGAGTCTGCATTTTGTGTTGTTGAGACTGTGGTGGGTGTTGTTCATTGATTTACTGTAACACCATGGCAGTTAACGTAAACACTGCAGACAAGGAGGAGCTTTTAAAGCTGCCTAATATTGGGGAAAGGAGGGCTCAGGGCATTCTCGATCTGAGGGGGGAGAAAGGGACCCTGACAGCCCAGGAGCTGCTTGATGACCCCAACCTATCAGCGGTTGCGCAGGGGTTGCTAGAAGCTAACCGAATAGTTTTCACTGCGGAAATTGTTGCTGAACGGGAGGGGGCACAACAGCTAGATGTAGCATTAGAGTCGAAAGTGTCGGCTGAGAATCAGAAAGACCTCTTCGATTTGATTAGGAATGTTAATGCAAACCTCGGGAAGGTTAATGCAAACATTGCGGGTTTGACAGGGAGGGTGGATTCCTTTCAAGATAGCCTTCTCGGCCTTTCCAACAGAATAGACTCGAAGGTGGGTGAGCTAGCGACCAAAATGGAGTCGAGGGACAGTCAATTAAATGAACAGCAGGCTGACTTTAATGAAAGGTTGAAAAAATTGGAGCATAGTGAGTCTTTTCCGGCGACCGCCGCTTCACATTTAGGAAACCCGATATCGGGACCCGCACCTCAATCTCTCACACCCTCGGTGACTGGGCCAGCCGCCAGCCCTCTGCAGCCCTTCTCGACATTTTTGGCAAGCGTATCCTCGCATTCGGAGAATCCAACGTCGGAACCAGCACTGCAATCGCACCCACCCTCGGTGAATATGCAAACTGCCAGTCCCATGCAGCCCATCCCGACACTTCCGCCATTATCCTCGGCACCCACGTTATCCTCGGCACCATCAGTGGGGGGTCTATATGCCTCAGTAAAGGGGGTATACCCTGTTGATGCCATCTATCAACGACCGGCGCAGGTGACCGCCCCTTCCACAGGCACCAACATGGTGCAGGGTGTAGTTACGACTCCACGGGTTGAAGGGCGGGTCCCACAGGAGCCATACGCTCCGGCCATCATGACACAGGGGCCGGGATCCTCGAGATTGATGCAGGGGAATATGACAGACGCTGCCACAGCGAGCTCGGGATACATGTACCTTGCGGGAAATGGTCATTTTTATAGGGCAGAATCCCATCCAACCGGTACAGCCCCGCAGGGGTCTCCTCATGTTGAACCCTACACTCAATCAGCATTTCAGTGCGGCACATCCGCCACCCCTTATACTGATCTCCCATTCTCTCAACCAGCTGTGGACCGGTTCTCGCAGGTGGTTCAGAAACAGCTGAGCCGGGCTGCTACCCCGGCAACGTTTCAAACACCTGGGGGAAAGAGGTCTGTTGACCGGACCTCGGGTGACAATCATCAAAGTTCTTGTGGGGATGAGTTGTCGGAGGCCTCCGATCACCCTGGATCAGACGAGGACGGATACAGTCATTACCCTGGTAGGGGGAGTCACAGTTCGCGTGGTCGGTCACGTAAAGGGGGGCGTGATAAACGGCGTAAGAGTCCACCACCAGCCAAACTTCCGACCTTTCATGGCAAGGCCACAGACGATTGGATAGCGTTTCGCGTCCAGTTTGAGCGAATTGCTCACACCTACGAGTGGTCGTTACAGACGCGTCTAGATAAATTAATAGAATCCCTCCGCGGCAAGGCCACTAGTTTTTACGGTAGACTAAGGAGGCGGGAGCGTGAAGATTATAAAACTCTGAGAGATCTTTTGGAGAAGAGATATGGTCATTTAGACCCTCCCCATACGCTCCGATACCAGCTACAGGCTATTCGTCAAGGTACTGAGGAGGAACTAGACGAGTTTGCTGAACGAGTTCAGCAATTAGCATACGAAGCTCACCCCAAAGCAGCTGATCGTACAATCAACGACGCTTCTGTTGATTCCTTTTTGCGAGGGTGTAAAGACAAACGCGCCGCATTAAAAGCGATGGATAGAGATCCAACTACTTTAGCAAAGGCTATTACTCTGGTGAAAGCTGCTATTCACAGTAGACGCGCCCTTTTTGGGGACACTCCGAAGGTTCGAAAGGTTTCCTTTAATGAAACGAATGCCAGGGGGGAAACATCAGATTCAGAAGGCTCCAGCGGCAGGGTGGGCGTTTCAAACACCACACATGAGTTGAGGGGTGCAGTTGAGAAATTAAGTCAGATGGTAGAAAACATGAGCTCGTGGGCACAAAATCCGCCAAGGCCGGGAGTAACTAGTCCCCGTAGGTCACAATCACCAGCGGACTCGCGCTGCTACCGATGCGGCGAACTAGGTCATTTCGGGCGGAACTGTAAGCTGAGATCTCGCTCCCCGACCGAGTTTCATTGCTACCGGTGCGGCAAGCCAGGTCATTACGGCCGCGATTGCGTTTCCTCCCCGAGTCGTAAGTCTGCAGAGACAGTGAATCCTAAAGAAAACTCGGTTTCATCAAACTAAGTGGGGCTGAAAGAGGGGACCACCTTTCAGCTCTAACAAATTCAGGTCCAGAAATCATACAGACACTGCTTTCCGATTCAAATACCGAACAAGCATTCGGGGCTGAAAGGGGGGACCCATTTCCAGCTTCACCCATACCTCCCGTTTCTCGGTGTGAAATTTTAGGGGTAGGTATGTCCCAATCCGCCGTCGCACCACCGCTGTTTCTAGCTCCCCCCATACTTTCCGTTACTCAGCATGAAATATTAGGAGTAGGTACGTGCCAGCCCTCCGTCGAACCACTGCCGTTACCTACAGTCCCTTTAGGTGAGATAACAGGGTTGAGTTCGCCCCCGTTTACCACTACCCGCCAATCCGAAAATCCAATCACACTCTCAGCATCCCCGATATTTGACGAACCGCCCGTCTGTTCCACAACCACAGAGACAGAATTGTCCTTGGTCATCCCAATCACCATAATGGGAAACATGATTAGAGGTATTGTGGATACCGCCGCCGAGGTGACTGTAATCAGCAAAGAATTTGCGGACCACTATAAGATAGAATACACTCCTTGTGCTCATGGTCTTCGTGGTGCTGGGCAGGGGAATAGAATGCAAGCCTGGGTGGCGAAGGGGGTCTCTCTAACAATAGGTAATAGAACCATACAGTGGGATGTGTTCGTGACAACTCTTCGGGACTCCCTCCTAATAGGAATCGATCTATTGCGGCATTTAAAAGCAAATATCAACTTAAGGGATGACACCGTTAGTATAGGGAATGATACCATTCGCGCAGTTGCCCGAAAAGAACAAGGGGGGATGCCATACTCCATAAGTAGAGTTTTGCTGAGCAGCCGGGTAGCCCTTGCCCCACACACTTCTGTAATCGTGGATGTCCACCTGGAGTCGCCCATTTTTGTGGAATGTGTGATCCAGGATAACTTTGATCCAGACACTGGCGTAGGTATACGAGAAACTATAGTGCATGATACGGACAGCGATAAGCCCCTCCTGCTTGAAGTGTTCAATCCCAGTGATAGATACGTCCGCCTTCAGCCCAATTATTCCCTGGGGTCTGCTATAGAAAGTGATGGCGTGATTGACGAGGCGGAGGAAACTTGGCCCACTGAAAACATACGCGTTGTGACGACCGAACACGGTGAGACTGAGGCAGGTTCAACCAGTCCTCAGCTTCCAGCTCATTTAACTGATCTGTTTGATCGATCGTCGAAGAAATTAAACGAGACCGAGAAGGAAGCGTTGGCCAATTTATTGATCGAGTTCTCCGATGTGTTCTCCACAGGTGATTCGGACTTAGGGAAATTTAGTGTCATTAAACATAAGATTGATACTGGCACAGCGCGTCCCATTCGCCAGCCCATGCGCAGGACCCCTCTTGGGTTTGAGAAGGAAGAAGAGAAGCACCTCAAACAAATGCTCGGTGCCGAAATTATCCAACCTTCCACTTCTGAGTGGGCATCCCCACCGGTCTTAGTACGGAAAAAAGACGGCAGTGTTCGGTGGTGTATAGATTACCGGGCGCTGAACAACGTGACAGTTAAGGATGCATTTCCTATGCCAAGGATCGAGGAATGTCTGGATACTCTGGCCAATGCAAGGTACATGAGTACGCTCGACCTGGCTTCTGGTTACTGGCAATTGGAAGTAGACCCCGCGGACAGACACAAAACGGCATTCATTACTCGTTATGGTCTATATGAACATATAAGGATGGGCTTCGGCCTATGCAATGCCCCCGCAACGTTTACGCGCGCGATGCAGATCGTGTTGACTGGATTTTTGTGGGAGACCGTGTTGGCATACCTGGATGATGTAATAATAGTTGGCAAGACATTCTGGGACCATCTGGAAAACATCAGAAAGGTTCTGATGAGGTTCAGGTTTTATAACCTGAAACTCAAACCCAAGAAGTGTATCCTCTTTCAAGAAGAGGTGAAGTTTCTTGGGAGAATGGTGCGCCAGGACGGTGTCTCGATAAACCCGGAAAACATTGAGAAAGTGGCTGAATGGCCAGTCCCAATCTGTGCACACGATGTGGAAGTGTTCCTCGGTTTCGTCAATTATCACCGAAATCACATACAAGATTATGCCCAACTAGCAGCCCCCTTATATCAGCTAACGGGAAGTAAGGGTCGCAAAGATAAACAAGCCTTCCAGTGGACGGAGGTGGAAGGGCTAGCTTTTAAATCACTTAAAGAGGCTCTGATTTGTGCACCAACTCTGGGGTTCCCTCTGCCTGAGGGGAAGTTCATTGTAGACACCGACGCGTCAGACACCGCCATCGGGGCCGTCCTCTCACAGATGCAGGAAGGAGAAGAACGTGTAATTTCTTACGGTAGCTTTGTACTAACCCCCACACAAAGAAAATATTGCACCACCCGTAAGGAGCTCCTGGCAGTTGTTCGTTTCACCAGGCAGTACCGTCATTACCTGTTAGGACGCCAGTTCTTCGTCCGCACGGACCACAGTAGTCTCACGTGGCTAATGCGTTTTAGAAACGTAGAAGGACAGTTAGCAAGATGGCTGGAGGAGCTAAGCCAATTCGACATGACTGTCTCACATAGGCCTGGGAGTAGGCATCAGAATGCCGACGGTTTGTCCCGACAACCGGACTCACTTAAATTTTGTGACTGTTACCTCGCGGGCAAATCGGTGGAAACCCTGCCATGTGGGGGATGCGATTACTGCACGAGGGCCCACAATCAGTGGAAGCGTTTCGAGGAGGACGTTGATGACGTTGTGCCTCTCGCAGTCAGGCAAGTGGCTGATGCCAACCCCGACCCTGTCGATTGCTGGGTGCACCGGCACACCACGTCTGAGCTACAAGACATGCAGGCCAAGGACCCGGTGATTGGTAAACTCCTGCAGTGGACAAGGGACACGGGGGAACCGTCTCAACATGAGCTGTTTCTAAGTGGTGAAGCCGTCAAACATTTTTGGATCAACCGCCAGCAATTAGTCATTAAATCAGGGCTCCTATATTATCGATGGGAGCAGCCGGCTGAGCCCGTATTACAGCTTATGCTGCCTTCCTGCTTGGTACAGGATGCTATTCATGGGCATCATACTTCTAAGCTGGGGGGCCATTTCAATCACGAAAAAACACTGACCCGGCTTCGTCAACGATATATGTGGTATCGTATGGCCCGGGACTGCAAAAACTATGCGTTAGCCTGTGACAGCTGCGGGAGGAACAAGAAGCCGAACCGTAAACCGAAGGCGAATCTTCGCAGGTATCATGCAGGCTCGGCATTAGAACGGGTCCATATAGATATTCTCGGTCCATTCGTGCGGAGTGATCGGGGAAACCAATACATCTTGATGATCGTTGATCAGTTCACAAAGTGGGTAGAATGCTTTCCCCTCCCTAGACAGAACGCAGATTTGGTGGCACGGGCGATGGTGGACGGGTTCATCTCCAGAGAGGGTTGTCCATTGCAGATACATACAGATCAGGGCAGACAGTTCCAGGGGGAACTGTTTGCCTCTATCTGTAAGTTACTGGAGATCACAAAAACGCGGACTACCCCCTATCACCCCTCCTCGAATGGACAGGTAGAACGGTACAATCGCGTTGTCCTGGCTCTGATCCGATGCTACCTGGAGAAGGGGCAGCAGGGTTGGGATGAGGACCTCCAGCTTCTGGCTGGGGCTATTAGAGCCACTAAGAACCGCCAAACAGGGTTTACGCCCAACATGCTGTTGCATGGTCGCGAAGTACTACTCCCCATCGATCTGATGATTGGACCTATCGACTGTAGGCTAACTAAGTCCCCATCGGAGTACGTAGAACATCTTCGGACCGTCCTCCCCTTGGTGCACGATATTGCGAGGGAGAATCTCTCCGCATCCCAACAGCGGCAGAAGCGGGATTATGATGTGAGGGCAGCAGAGAAGAAATATACTATCGGAGACCTAGTCTTCTTACGTGACTCCTCCACCGTGGTGGGTCAGAGTAGTAAACTCAGACCCCCATGGAAAGGCCCATTCCTAGTAATACAAGTACTGTCACCATCCCTTATTAAAATACAGGGGGCAAAGAGGGACAGCGTGGTCCACCATGACAGACTGAAGTTCTGTCATGGCGAGCAGGATATTCCTGTTTGGCTGCGACGGGCTAGGCATGAATTACTGGGCACAGACCCAGAACCCGAAACTATGGTACCGGTGAATGGTACACTCCCAGAGGAGCTATTGACAGGCCCAGATACCTCCGAATCTAGTGGTAGTTCCGATGACGATGAACCTCGCAATACTGGAGATGAGCAGCCCACCACTGCCTTGCCTACATCCCCAACTAGAAGAGGTAGCCGCCCACGCAGGCCCCCAAAACACTTGCGGGACCTATATCACTTATACAATTGACTTGACACTGTATGGTTGGTCTTCCCAAATTCAGGCCGGAGGCAGTCTCTGATACTGTTTGGGAAGATGCAACCATTCAGCTGCAGGGAAGCTAATCACTAACTCCTACCTATTGTTTTTTGCAGAATGTCCCAACTCGAAGAATCAGAGTTCATTCCCTCTTTCCCTGACCCTGTGCGTGCCCCAAGACAGCCAGCCAGGAGAAGGGCCAGAACCTGCCAACTTTAGACAACCTGGAGAGCCTTCCCTCCGGAAAGCACCCTATATTGATGCCGAGCTTAGTGCGGTCACCTGATCAACATAGCACCTCGTCCACCAGGTATCCCGTCTTCAAACTGTCCACACATCCCGACTTCCAGGTAGCTGGATTACAGGAGCACGCCACAACTCCCGGTGATAGATACGTCCGCCTTCAGCCCAATTATTCCCTGGGGTCTGCTATAGAAAGTGATGGCGTGATTGACGAGGCGGAGGAAACTTGGCCCACTGAAAACATACGCGTTGTGACGACCGAACACGGTGAGACTGAGGCAGGTTCAACCAGTCCTCAGCTTCCAGCTCATTTAACTGATCTGTTTGATCGATCGTCGAAGAAATTAAACGAGACCGAGAAGGAAGCGTTGGCCAATTTATTGATCGAGTTCTCCGATGTGTTCTCCACAGGTGATTCGGACTTAGGGAAATTTAGTGTCATTAAACATAAGATTGATACTGGCACAGCGCGTCCCATTCGCCAGCCCATGCGCAGGACCCCTCTTGGGTTTGAGAAGGAAGAAGAGAAGCACCTCAAACAAATGCTCGGTGCCGAAATTATCCAACCTTCCACTTCTGAGTGGGCATCCCCACCGGTCTTAGTACGGAAAAAAGACGGCAGTGTTCGGTGGTGTATAGATTACCGGGCGCTGAACAACGTGAGAGTTAAGGATGTTTTCCAGATGGTCCCAGAATGTCTTGCCAACTATTATTACATCATCCAGGTATGCCAACACGGTCTCCCACAAAAATCCAGTCAACACGATCTGCATCGCGCGCGTAAACGTTGCGGGGGCATTGCATAGGCCGAAGCCCATCCTTATATGTTCATATAGACCATAACGAGTAATGAATGCCGTTTTGTGTCTGTCCGCGGGGTCTACTTCCAATTGCCAGTAACCAGAAGCCAGGTCGAGCGTACTCATGTACCTTGCATTGGCCAGAGTATCCAGACATTCCTCGATCCTTGGCATAGGAAATGCATCCTCCGCATCCCAACAGCGGCAGAAGCGGGATTATGATGTGAGGGCAGCAGAGAAGAAATATACTATCGGAGACCTAGTCTTCTTACGTGACTCCTCCACCGTGGTGGGTCAGAGTAGTAAACTCAGACCCCCATGGAAAGGCCCATTCCTAGTAATACAAGTACTGTCACCATCCCTTATTAAAATACAGGGGGCAAAGAGGGACAGCGTGGTCCACCATGACAGACTGAAGTTCTGTCATGGCGAGCAGGATATTCCTGTTTGGCTGCGACGGGCTAGGCATGAATTACTGGGCACAGACCCAGAACCCGAAACTATGGTACCGGTGAATGGTACACTCCCAGAGGAGCTATTGACAGGCCCAGATACCTCCGAATCTAGTGGTAGTTCCGATGACGATGAACCTCGCAATACTGGAGATGAGCAGCCCACCACTGCCTTGCCTACATCCCCAACTAGAAGAGGTAGCCGCCCACGCAGGCCCCCAAAACACTTGCGGGACCTATATCACTTATACAATTGACTTGACACTGTATGGTTGGTCTTCCCAAATTCAGGCCGGAGGCAGTCTCTGATACTGTTTGGGAAGATGCAACCATTCAGCTGCAGGGTAGCTAATCACTAACTCCTACCTATTGTTTTTTGCAGAATGTCCCAACTCGAAGAATCAGAGTTCATTCCCTCTTTCCCTGACCCTGTGCGTGCCCCAAGACAGCCAGCCAGGAGAAGGGCCAGAACCTGCCAACTTTGTGGTGGCAAATTTGGCCATCTCAGGCGACATGTGCTAGGTAGTCACCTCCCCTTTTATGTGTCACCAACGACGTGCTGCTGGGAATGTGACTGGCAGGATTGCCGACCGGGCGCCTCCCAAGAGCATGCTGCCCATCACCACGACGGGGAGAGGCTGTTATTTTCAGACGGGAAACTGGTGGAATGGGCCCTGTTGATGGCTGGGCTACTACACCTCTTCCGGGAGAGCCTGGGTCTGGGCACATTGGGCGAATTGCTCACCCATGTCCGCAGCAATTCTTTTCACCCACTGATGGAGGAGGTTATCCCCTCTGGTCTATTGCACTGTTTTGATTTTTTTGATCACTTTATGCTTTCTGCCCCAGCGCAACAGACTTCATCAGCTGTTGCAAGGACCCTAAGTCCTCCGAGTACATTATCGTCTCTCCTCCACTGGAGGAGTTTGTACGAACTCGTGCGGCGATTACCCACGAGTGATCGCGACCTCACCAAATTCAAGAAATCTATAACAGGGAATGGTTACCCACCACCCTCTCGACAGTTTTTCGATTCTCACTGTCACATGGAACGATTGCTAATGCAGACTGGTGTTTCAGACTTGAGGTCAGTACTGGCAGCCCAGCCGCATTCAATGGGTCCCAACGACCATCTTTTGGGGGTCGTTTCTAACTTTGTTTTCCCCGACTTCTGGCCTACTCCCACTTATTTAAGGCGGCTGATGGAGGATGGGCGGATTCACCTCACCTTCGGGATACACCCCAGATCTTCTCATGTAATGGGGGGGAGGGATTTGAGGGAGTTGGAGGATTACATCTCCACAGCCCCCCGAGTAGTTGGCCTTGGGGAGATCGGCCTTGATTTCACTGCAGCTTCCAAGAAGCAGGCTTTTAAGCAGGAAGAGTCCCTGAGGCAAATGCTTCCTCTGGCATTGAAATATGATCTACCCGTTGTGGTTCATGCCAGGGACCAAGGGGACTCTCGTGCTGCGAGTAATACCTGCTTGGAGATCCTCAAGCAGGTGCTGCCTCTGCATCATCTGGTGCACCGGCACTGTTTCTGTGGATCCTTGGAGGAGGCGGAAGAATGGAGGGCCGCTTTCCCCAATGTCGTGTTCGGTGTGGCTGGAACCATCCTGAATGGGATGTACCACAAAGATCTCCCGTCCTTCATTCATGATTTGGATCTGGGACAACTGGTGCTGGAGACGGATTCACCCTACTTGCTTCCCCCGGTTTTCCGAGGACAAACCCTGCAGGCGAATCCAGGCATGATCCTTGAGGTGGCTGGGATGGTGGCCAAGTGGAAACACTTGCCACCAACCATTGTTCTCCGAGAGACTGCCTTGACCGCCATGCGATTTTACGGAATTCCAAAGTAGGGCCTCCGTGTCTCGCATCCCCGTGGGCTGTGGGAATTGCCCTCCCCCATCCATCCGCACATGCACCCTTTAACCCTTCCGACATCTGTTCTGGGTACAGGCCGGTGGCAGTCACTGATACTGCCTGGGACAGATTCCGGACTTGATACTTCATTGCGCATCCCTCTGTACCTATAGGAACCCCCAAACCCTTTCGACATCTGTTCTGGGTACAGGCCGGTGGCAGTCACTGATACTGCCTGGAACAGATCCCGGACTTACTTAATCCATATTACTTTTTGTAGGTTCAACATTACTGTTGCATGTGCCTTTATCGGGTGATGTTGAATTTGTTGGGCGTGCATTACCTGGCTATTTGGATTTGTATGATGTATATTACCCTGTTATATTAACTTTATTGGATGTACCTTCCTGATTATCACGAACCTGTTTGGTGTGCATTACCTGGTTATTTGGATTTATATGATGTATATCACCTGGTTATATTAACTTTATCGGATGTACCTTCCTGGTTACAACACATTTGTTTGATGTTCATTTCCTTGTTATATTAACCTTATTGGATGTACCTTCCTGATTATCACAACTCTGTCTGGTGTGCATTACCTGGTTATTTGGATTTATATGATGTATATCACCTGGTTATATTAACTTTATCGGATGTACCTTCCTGGTTACAACACATTTGTTTGATGTTCATTTCGTTGTTTATATGTGGCGGTATTACCTGTTATATTAATGCTGGTCTGGTCCCTCGAATACAGGCCGGAGACAGTCTCTGATACTGTTCGGGGGTTTCGGGCCAGATGTGTGTACACTTTGCTTGTGATGGTTGCACCAATTACGATTATTATTTACTGTTCCCTGCATGTGCATGCGGCTTGTCGACCTCAACCTCTCCTTCTATAAAACGGGGAAGAGTGTAGGGATTGTGCCGTATGTGCATTAGTTATCTAACCACTGTTGCCTTAGATAGACTGAGTGCTCCCCATCAATGGCTGCGAGTCACATGACAAGAGCTGTCATGTGACTCGTGACCAATGCTATGTAAGTTTACCGGTTTCCAACGTCACCAGAGTCATGTGACAGAAGTGATGTGGGAAACCGGGGAATTGATATATGGGACTTGAATACCTGGCGCGGACCCTCGAGGAGCACTCACCTTAAGTGTTCCCTCGATACGCCGCGTTTGCCAGGGAAGAATAACCTGAGCCTACTACTACTAACACTAGTAACAGTAGCACAGCCTTCCAAGTGCCAGCCGCCGGACCAGCTCGACTGACTGCATCGTGCCGGCCCAGTGGACGTCTCTGACACAGCCACAGCTGACAGCTGCATTGAGCAGCACCCTATAGGATCGATCGGTGTCGTGGATCTGTCAAGTAAGTGACGTGTTCACTGCAGTTCATTGTATTGCTATTGTGTGTGTTTAATCGTACCCCTTGTCATGAACTAGGCCTACACGATTGCTTCGTGTAGCCCTGTTGACGTCTTGTCAACATTATTGTGACATTCATTCTAATACATGTTTTTACTAAACTATAATTATTATCATTTATAGTAGAGGGTCTATATAATCTTTAATAATAACTAGTTATTGTTCATTTGATAACCTGGATCATAGAAGGATTTTTATACCGAAATGACTGTACAGTCATGGAGATCATGTGACATATATTGTTGCTCGATCACCAATGTGTTCAGACCGCTATTACTGTCAAATGATTCTGGTCCGTACTTGACCGCATTGGCGGGAGTCTACTGTATATTTCTGATATCGGGGCAGGGCAGTGGACCTTAAAGGGTGGACATACTGAGCGCCAAGGCTAGGGTCAAATACCTATTTGTATTTGCATCTTTGTATTTCAATTTCCTGATTCCTGTATTTGATGTTTTGATCAAATATAATTCAAATGCAATTTTTGCACAAGATTGACCAAGCGAATTTACTGGTCATAAAAAAATCATTATCATGTTTAATAAAATAGTGCTTATCTTCAGTACCATGTCACTAAGCTTGTACTTAATCTAGAGCTTAGTGAGGTATAGCTGGGTACTGATTGGCACAGTGAGGCATATATGTGGTGAAGTACGGGAAGGTGCAGTGAGGTGCAGCGAGATAAAGTGAGGTACAGGATACATATGGTGACTAATCCTGAAGTTTCCAGTCCTTTTAACTTTTACAGAATACAGATGTAAAACTCACGTGTAAGGCATGTATTCACACAAATACTCATCATCAACAGAAGATAGCAGGCGTCCATTCTGAATCCTGCTGATTTCACGTTTGAAGTCACTGTGAGGGTAATTTAATCTGTATAAGGCGCGCTGTTATAGAGAGTAGTCGTGAGAATAGTAGCCCAATTTGGGTGAAAAAATGGTCACTCCACGGCCATAGAATTGATGACATTGTAAGCACTGAATAGATTAGGCGTGTCTGCTTCAACCTCTTTGTATTACGTATAAATATCGTACATAATCGTCGTATAATGTATGTATATTACGTTTTAGGGACGCTCTGATTTGTCATACAAACACTCTGAATAAACTAAATTATTTTCAGTGAAAGTCTTTAGAAATAGTTGGTGTGATCAAGTGCGCCTATTCATATTCGCCTGGCATATGTAGGTTGTATAGAGATCATTGAAAGAAGTACACGTAAGGGGGTGTGCGGTGAGGTGCGGCAAGATAAAGTGAGATTCGGTGAAGTACAGTGAGGTATAGTAATATAGTGTGAGGTACAATGAGGTACAGCCAGGTACAGTGATATCATACTGTGAAGTACAGTGACATAAGTGACGTACAGTGATAAACTGTGAAGTACAGTGAGGTGCAGTGAGGTACAGTGAGGTAAAGTGATATACAGTGAGGTACAGTGAGGTACTATGAGGTACAGTGATATGCAGTGAGGTACAGTGATATACAGTGAGGTACAGTGAGGTACAGTGAGGTACATTGATATACTGTGAGGTACAGTGAGGTGCGGTGAGGTACAGTGAAGTGCGGTGAGGTTCGGTGAGGTACACTGAGGTACTGTGAGGTACAGGGAGGTATTGTGAGGTACAGTGAGGTAAAGTGAGGTAAAGTGAGGTGCAGTGAATTACAATTACGTGCAGTGAAGTACAGTGAGGTACAATGACGTGCAGTGAGGTATGGTAGGGATTGCGATCTGCATTATATTACTGAATTCAACAGGCATAGCTGAAGAATAGAAATCACAAACTGATAAATTTAACAGTGCCTGCCCAACAACAGAATATGATGAACCACTTCTGGTTTAATGTTGGTCCACCACCTACGACGACTGGCCAACAATTGACAAGTACTGGTTCAACGTCTTGCGTCTGCATCATATTGCTATATTCAAAAGACGTAGCCTATCATACCAGCCATGTCGATAAGACCAGGAAGTTAGTTATGAGAAATCGTGACTGAATATTAACCCTTTACACCCCAGACGCTGAGATCCGTGTTTAATATTAACCCTTTACCTCCAGACGCTGAGATCCAAGTTTAATATTAACCCTTTACCTCCCAGACGCTGATATCCATGTTTAATATTAACCCTTTACACCCCAGACGCTGGGATCCATGTTTAATATTAACCCTTTACCTCCAGACGCTGAGATCCGTGTTTAATATTAACTCTTAACCTCCCAGACGCTGGGATCCGTGTTTAATATTAACCCTTTACCCCCCAGACGCTGGGATCCGTGTTTAATATTAACCCTTTACACCCCAGACGCTGGGATCCATGTTTAATATTAACCTTTTACACCCCAGACGCTGAGATCCGTGTTTAATATTAACCCTTTACACCCCAGACGCTGGGATCCATGTTTAATATTAACCTTTTACACCCCAGACGCTGGGATCCGTGTTTAATATTAACCCTTTACCTCCCAGACGCTGGGATCCGTGTTTAATATTAACCCTTTACCTCCCAGACGCTGAGATCCGTGTTTAATATCAACCCGTTACCTCCCAGACGCTTGGAACAGTGTTTAATATTAACCTTTTACACCCCAGACGCTGAGATCCATGTTTAATATTAACCCTTTACCTCCCAGACGCTGAGATCCATGTTTAATATTAACCCTTTATACCCCAGACGCTGAGATCCGTGTTTAATATTAACCCTTTACCTCCCAGACGCTGAGATCCGTGTTTAATATTAACCCTTTACCTCCCAGACGCTGATATCCATGTTTAATATTAACCCTTTACCTCCAGACGCTGAGATCCATGTTTAATATTAACCCTTTACCTCCAGACGCTGATATCCATGTTTAATATTAACCTTTCACCTCCAGACGCTGAGATCCATGTTTAATATTAACCCTTTACCTCCAGACGCTGATATCCATGTTTAACCCTCCATCCCCTGTAATTTCAGGAGATGTTTATTAGAGTAAATACGGTATGTTATATGCTTGATTCTAAGAAATGAATTATTAATCATAATAATTGACATGCCCATTTTTATACTAAATCAGTTACTGTTAGTCAATTTTGCAACACAGAACCATAATATTTATATTGCGACGGACCCCACTCATCTGGACGTTGATCATGCTGCGCATGCGGGTTGGCCCACAATGTGTAGGCCTACTCAGCAAGTCACCACAACCCACCTACTTTAAAATAACTAACTTTAACCTGGTAGTCAACTTAAAATTGTAGTTTATATATATTTTTTTTTGTCACCCTCTGTAGAGCTCTCCTGCAGGTACTCTTTCTAACATTGTTTCATGCGTGATGCTTTTTCTAACATGGTGTCCTGCTTTCTAATGAGCCGTCAACAAGCGCATATGACGAAAAGAAATTCAAAGTTTTCGCATATTTACATATGCTAAAAGTGTTAATTTTTTTATTAGATATTATATGAATAGCTGTTGTACCACCTTGCAAACACATGTACGAATTGAAATCGATTTACTGTGTTCATAAGGTGAAATAGACGACTGCACACGAAATATCGGCATGCAAATTGACACTTTTGTTGATTTTATTTCAAAATGGATAAACTTGCCAAGTCAAAAAATCGTCTGAAAATACTTGTCCAACACATCAAATCGATATCCCACCTGCTCAAATATTATTCTCCAAATCTACGATATCCAGCAAAGTATATTTAGAAAAGGTCTTGCTTTCTAACAGTTCCATTTGAGATATGTCCTCTTACTATCTATATTAATCATTCAACGTGGGCAGAAGAGCCTGACACCATCAGGATGGTTTACAGCATGGTGGCGCCAGAGTATATGATCACGAGCTACAAAGAGAGCCAAAATTAAATTACGCATCATGGGATGGCTTCTATTCTGCCGTACAAAGCCAAAAGGCGATATCGGCTTACTTGTAAAGTGAGCAGAAACTGACTTTTGGCTTTACATAATAGTTAATGTGTTCTAAGGCCACACAAATTTATTTAATTGTTTTACCGATTTTTTTCAGCATTGGGGCCGTCGGATGGCGGGGAAATAAGATTTGTCTACAAAAAAATCTTAAAAATAAGATTGGTTCACAATACAGAAAGCGACGATTTTCCCGGGTTCGGGCCAATTACGAATGCTGACATACTGCATTATCCCTAATAAACGCCCCCCCCCGTGATAAACGCCCTCCCCCCCCCCCGTTTTTCAGGTAGGCTACCCTATAAACTGGCTTGAAAAAATCAATAAAATTTACTCTCCTGTCCTTATTATCGACAAACCATTTTGTTTTCTAAAACGGCGGCCGATTTTGCATACAGGTTCGTTCGTTGTAGTCAGGCTCGTTTAACAAAAAATTAGTCTTTAAGTCACGAAAAAACATGTTTTCTATTTGACTACACCCTTGCTGACCAGGGCATGTATGACAATGTGAGACATGTCACATGCCCTGGCAGAAACCTGCCTCTAACGAACTATTTAGACCCCCTCTCCGTTTTTTACCTAAGATGGAATATCAATGACCTATATGCGGTGGCCAATGAGAAACTGGCTTACTACAGGCTTCCTGTGCATGTCCCAAAATTGAATTGGAACTTTGGAAAAAATGTGTGTCGAGTGAAAAAGTTAATTTATAAATAAAACAAACAATGACAATTCCTAGTAATTAAAGTATTGTATTACTTATGCATCAGACGGTATTTAAATAAAAATATAACACACGACAGTGCACCTAAGCAGACAGTCCACCGAAGCATAGAATAAATGACACTTAAGTCCACGCTCAACATGAGGTTACACCTGCAGATCGATGGTAAATCCTGATGGAGGTCAGCACCCACAAAGAAATATGATCTTGCTTCCATACTACACGTTGATGGGGAAGAAACAATGTTTCTTCCCCATCCACGTGTGAAAGTCAGTATTGTGGGGAGCCTCCGTGACCGAGAGGTAGCGTGCTCGGCCTCAGACCGCCATGGCTCGAATTTCGAATCCTGTGTCTGGAGGACAGTGTCATCTCAATCATCTCACCACCCTCAGGAGGTTCTCCTGGCCCAGTTTAGCCTATATGTGCACAAAGGTGGCCTAAAGCCCGATTCATTTCATTTACTAGAGAGGATCAGATGCAAAAATGAAAATTTGATCTTGTGCACTTCTTTTCCATCAACGGGGTACTGGGATGATTGCTAGTAGTAGTACTTTTCGCTCCCATCCGGGGAGGGTCATTAGGGATCTGTTTCGTCTGTTGGATGCTGTTATGGCATTGTACAGAAGCACTAGTCTACAGCAATCATCCAAGGGCAGCTGGCCTCCTCGTGTCTGGCTATAATCTTCGGGCGGATTGCCAGTGGCGTACCCTGGTCCCTCCGCTCAACAGCGGAGCCAATGCAGCAACCGCATCGGTGCTGGCGCTGATGTAGGCTGTAGCCTTAAATAACCGGCAATATCGTGTTTGACATTAGGTCTCTCACGTGTGATGAATGGAGTTACCCAGAGGGAGTGATCCTTCCTATTGCTACTCTGGGGACTATCCGACACGAGGATAGCGGAGCTGCGCAAAATGCCACAGAGTTTCATCATTAAATTGTACAGCGAAACTCAAGTCTCCGTCCGTCTGGGCATGGCTGGGGGTATATCCCCTAGACATGCTTAAAACCCCTTATCGGGCGAGCGAAGGAAAACGCTCTCAATAACCCACCATGCCCTATCACCCCCACCCTCACATCATCATCTGTACATCATTCATCTCATCTATTGACTACAACGTTTTTATCGTATTATAATGTCACTTAAAAGACCTTTTGTGCCGAAAAGTGACGTAAAGCAATGATTTACTACTACTACTACTTTTCCATCAACAGATGATTGTGTAAAATTTCCCAGTCGATGTTCTCGATTTAGAATTGAAATTAGCCGGATTGTAACGCAGGGGTCGAGCTGAAAGCAGTAGAAAGCCCCGGATGTATACATCAACACTGACAAACCTGTCACACCACGTGTATGTGTACATGAGCTGGTAAGCTGCTGGCACATGTAATGGTGGCCATTAGCATGATTAGTACAGTACGTAAGTAAGTAAAATATTTGCTTTACTTCACTTTTCGGCCAGTATGGCCATTTAAGTGAAAATTCCAGGTATTACAATATCCCATATTGTATAGTTAAAGTAGTAAAGGAAAGACAAAGCTAATAAAAACATGTTCGTACTAAAATATTCAGTTTAAAGTGTTTGATAAGATAAGATGACGATGCTCCTGGCACCTATATGTAACGAGTCTGATGACATGTTGAAGCGCCTGCACTACAGCACAGTTTAATGGGTATAAAAATATCAGTATAAATAATGTAAAATATGAAGTGATTATAAAATGAACGACTTTTCAAGTCACTATATCTCCATGAAATTGGAGTGATTGTGTAAAAACTACAGGTCTAAGTCAAAACAGTGTCATTGTCAAAACAAATATATAATATATACTATAATATTATATACTATAATCAAAAAAAGTAAACCCATTTAGACATATGGGATATTGTAATACTAGGAATTTTCACTTAAATGGCCATACTGGCCGAAAAGTGAAGTAAAGCAGAAATTTTACTTACTTACCTCAGTGAAAAACCCTAAACCACCGGAAAGCAAACACAAAAAAACTTCACGTCAAAAAAATAGAAAAACCTGGTTCGATGAAAGGTTTGGGTGTGCTTGGCCTTCTAAGAAGTTGCCCAGGGGGGACCACGCGGAGGTGACACCCTTCCCCTCCTACAAATTCCTCTAATGTAATGTGCATTGTAATTGAGTAAATGAGCATTAAGGATAAAAATATAGGGGGACCATGCTGTTACCAGCGCCATACCAACGAGCCCGTCGCCGTCTCGCGCCGATAGGGAGAGATTGCTCTGGTCACAGAATGAGGGGGACGTACGTGACATAATTGTGGCTTTCAGATATATATTTATTATTTATTTTACTTGGCAGATGTCCAATGTCCAATGTTCTTTACATACACATATTTATGCTTAAAAGCTTTTAAATTTAAGCTTTCTTATGTGATTGGAAGGGGGGGATGAGTGTCACGTAAGTAAGTAAAATATTTGCTTTACTTCAATTTTCGGCCAGTATGGCCATTTAAGTGAAAATTCCAGGTATTACAATATCCCATATTGTATAGTTAAAGTAGTAAAGGAAAGACAAAGCTAATAAAAGCATGTTCGTACTAAAATATTCAGTTTAAATTGTTTGATATGATAAGATGACGATGCTCCTGGCACCTATATGTAACTTACTTACTTGGGGGGGAAGGGTGTCACCTCCGCGTGTGGTGTGGTGACTTACGGTGTCCTCACGGCTCGTGATCGCTCTGTGATGTCCTCCAATATCACAGACCTTATTACCAACTGTGGGGGCACTGTAAGTCTTTAATTTTTGAGAATTTTTTGTGGTTTCATGATTTCTCTGGCCATACTGGCCGAAAAGTGTAAGAAGTAAAGAAGACATTTACTTACTTACTTAATGATTTTTCTGTTTATTGTTTATGTCATTCATATTTATGTCTAAATGGGTTTACTTTTTTTTATTATAGTATATAGTATTATAGTATATGTTATATATTTGTTTTGACAATGACACTGTTTTGACTTAGACTTGTAGTGTTTACACAATCACTCCAATTTCATGGATATATAGTGACTTGAAAAGTCGTTCATTTTATAATCACTTCATATTTTACATTATTTATACTGATATTTTTATACCCATTAAACTGTGCTGTAGTGCAGGCGCTTCAACATGTCATCAGACTCGTTACATATAGGTGCCAGGAGCATCGTCATCTTATCTTATCAAACACTTTAAACTGAATATTTTAGTACGAACATGCTTTTATTAGCTTTGTCTTTCCTTTACTACTTTAACTATACAATATGGGATATTGTAATACCTGGAATTTTCACTTAAATGGCCATACTGGCCGAAAAGTGAAGTAAAGCAAATATTTTACTTACTCACTTTACTAAGATGTCTTTTTCAGTTTCAGCTGCGCTGCATCGTCAGGGACACTAGCCTGCCCTGGACTGGCTATGCTAATAATTATGCACATCTGGCTGTCCACATAAAAATGGCGAAGCAATATAGAATTGACAAAGTGTATATTTTTACTTAGATGACAAGTGAAACATTTCACCGTTCACTCTGTATCAATAATATATATATTTTTAAACAGATACAGCTGCAGTTATAAAAAGATTAGCTAGCATTTTGTTTTAAAATCGATAGATGGATATAATCGGCATCATACGTTATGCCACTCTATGTATTTTATAGATAAGGATGAAATATTAGTGTGATTAGTACAATGTATACAAGATTAATTACATAAAATGTTGATTAACTATCTATTTTGAAAAAGTTACCGCATGTTTGTGTGAAGTGTAATGTATTTGGACATATATGTTTTTAGTAGACTTTAATATTTCGTGTAGCATAATATATAAATTAGGCTGTGTTGTAGTGCAGGCGCTACAACATGTCATCAGACTCGTTACATATAGGTGGCAGGAGCATCATCATATTATCATATCAAACATTTTAAACAGAATATTTAGTACGAACATGTTTCTATTAGCTTTGTCTTTCCTTTACTACTTTAACATGGGATATTGTAATACTAGGAATTTTCACTTAAATGGCCATACTGGCCGAAAAGTGAAGTAAATCAAACATTTTACTTACTTACTCGATGAGTCTATGACTAATCCAAATATATATGGAACTTCTGCCACAGTGCATAAGAGCAACGCAAATCCATAAGATTTTGCATAAATATGCACCTATATCAGTGTGTCACACGTCACGTACATCCCCCTGATGCTGGCACTATTGGACTAATTTTTGATTAAAATGTAAGTAAATATTTATTCTATTAACATGGTGAAAGGCCTAAGTGTCTAAGTCTGCAATTATGTGTGCGTAGGTTCAAGTACAGTCCAAATATTTAATTTTTAGGAAAGCTAATTAGTTCATGGTGGGGAGGGGGGCCTACACATTGAAACTTATAATATGGAGTTAAAATCTATTTTTTAAGCATACATATTATTTTTTATATTGTAGGATATATGACACCAATCATTAAAAAATGCATTGTATGTATACATTTTTATAATTGTGTTGTAATATGATGTCGAAATGGGGCGCACGTGACACTTAGGGGGACGTGCGTGACATAAAATATAAGTGATTCTTGTTAAAATCTTGTTAAAATCGGTCATTTTTTAACATTATGAAAATTATATTTTTTCTAATACTGCAATAAAAAATTAATTCTTCGACCTATTTTGTATACTAGACAGGTGTGATTCTGCTATAGACCAGTATAAACACTCTAGCATCATGTAATTATTTTATATTAAAGCTGGATTAACACACGACCAAAAACATTTAAAAATGTGTAAAACATTACATGGCACTAATTTGATTTTTTCTTGATATTGTTTGAAATAAACCAATACTGTATACTCGTTATATATCATAGGAAAACTAATTTTATATTTTCTGTAGTTTCATCTCAAAATAAACCCTTAACGATATATAATGCCTGCTTGATATAACCTCTGAATGAAATTTGATATAAAAATAGATGCTAACACATTACAAGCATAATTTAGCCTTTTTTTCTTAAAAGTGGGAGTTTTTTAGATCCATAAAAAGGTGCACATACCTCAACTGTGTACCCCTGGTCATGTTTGTTCATTATTTACAATTATATATGCCAGTTTTCGAGCAATATTTGCCCATTACTCCCTTTTCTTGAAAAAAAACACATTCTTTTTGCAAGAGGCCAACATTATTTTGAATATTTTTTAAAATAGTTCAATTTTATTCATTTTTTCATAAAAAATGAAGAATTTGCTTCTAAATTGAGGTTTAATGCTTATCAATACACCAGTAATTGTGTTTATTATATATTTCAGTCACATATGATAAAATAAAAACCTTGAAAAAATATATATATATCTTAAAATAAAATAAAAAATGTGGCGAAAACTAAAAATTCTGTGGTAGGGGAAATAGTGTCATATTCAGTCGGTTTTTATTTATTTATATATTTTAAAATATATTTTTATCTTAATACCATGTAGCATGAGGAGTTTTGTAAGGTATATTGAAACACTATTCCATTTTTTTGTAATTTTTAGAAATAATTTAAACTTTTCTGAAAATAGAGAATTTTGCATTTTTTTCATAAAAATTGAATAATTTGTCACTCAATTTCGGCTTAATGCTTACCAAAACGTCTTTAATTGTGTTTATTATATTTGAGGGTCAGTTGGGATATATTGTGATGAGTGACAGTGAAAAAATCAAATTTTTTTTTTTTTTTTTAAAAGATGAAGATTTACGTATTTTTTGGTCGTGAAAAGTGAAAAAACGTATAAAAATACTTTTTGCACCAACCGGTACTTGTGAGAAATGGGTTTCTGAATTGAGGACCATTTGCTGAGGTGGAATCAACTATCAGACCTTTGCCACTCGTTCGGTTGATTAAAAGTGTCGTGGCTCCCCTACTATTTAGGTGTTTTTTTACATAAAATAGGAACACTAGTAGACTTTAAAAATGTCAAAACTGTGCTGCGCAGATTAACACTAATTCTTTGAACTGGGACATTGGAGGTGTGAATATTGTCAAATATTTAGGATTGTTAAATATGAAACAAGGAAGTGATTACTTTGTGTGCCTATTTGTTTTTAAATCACTTAATAACATATTTCCTGATTATACTTCAGCCTGACCAGTGAAATTGTGTGTAGGTCCGCTATATCCACTTAAAACAAAAAACTTGTTCTGCAAAAAGTAAACAAAGCGATCTATGTATCTTCACTTGAGCACACTATGTCTTTGGTATTCAAATGAGCTTCATCACTCAATCCGTGAATTCGCCACTACTCGTTTAAAAAGGATATCTCGAAAAAACCCTCGACCCCCTTGCCCCACGACCCTTATATTATAAAATTCGGGAACCAATATTAGGTCACTGTTGGCTCACGGTCTGCGACGCTGACCTAACATTGGCTGAACGCCGCGTACATGAAAAGGGGAGAGGCACGATACGCAATATAATTATTCCAGCACTTGATCAAGTTGTTGATTCTACCGTCCGACCGTCCGACTCCCATAGGCCCTAACACCACTATCTTACATTCGTGGTGGTTCAATGTTGGGCCATCGCCTGCGACATTGTTCCAATCCAGTGATTGCTTATCACAGCCAGCACGAAGCCTTGAAACAATGTTAGGTTAAAGCTGGCCCAACGTCTGTTACGCTGGCCCACCGCTTGCTATGACGGTGCTACTAATGCGTTCGACTGGATGAAGCTGAGGAGTGACATGTGGTGATATGACTGTTTAAAGTTTTTTACGCGCAAAAAAACAAGAGGCATTTAATACCATGGTTGGGTTAACGTTGAGGAAACGTCGTAAACAGTGACCCAACATTAAAATGTGTTTACCAGCTATATTATGCGATATAAATTGAATTATTATTATTAATATTATCCTCGCCAATCGGTGGTCACCCAGTAGACTAAACAAGAGACCTAAACCAATGCCGGGTGAATGATGGACCAGCTTAGCAGACGGTCAGCCGACATTGGTTCAACATCACATACGCGGTTAGCCAGGTTAGCATCACAGTACCGGTATATGAGTTTCCCGAATGTTATTATTATACAAAAGTTATTATATAGGGCATTATATAATTATATACGGCATAAACAAACAAAAAACTTTTTAAAAATTAAGTCGAGGGTCAAGAGTCGTGGGTCGAGGGGCCAGGGGGTCGAGGGATTTTCGAGGAAAATAATTTATTTTTACTTATCGTTTAAAAATAACTTATTGAAAATAATGTCATTATCTATACATATTCTGTGGAACACATCTTTAAAGTAATGAGGTGCCAAATAAGTGATACCTTGTTCAATGATATCAACACAATCATAATGAAACAGCTAGAGATAGAACAGTAATGTAGTCCCCATCCTAATTTATTAATAGTTCCTCTAAGCATTTTAGCGCGAGGACTGTCTTTATATGTCAGAATTTGATGTCTGTTTACGTCAGATTCTGACGTAGAAAGAAGTTCCCCGCACTGAAATAAAAATCTAATGGCCATAGGCCCATAACTTAGGTATTTAAATAAACCGACAAAAGCTAACTAAGACATTCATAGAGACATTTATGATGATTTCATATTGAAAAAAAACCATTTGGTCTGCATGGTTTATGTAAAAATATTTGAAATGTTGAGAAATAAGTTAGAACATTATCAGATGTTGTCTGGTTGGTCCGAATTCATGTCGGATACATTATCGGAGACATTGTTTCCACATGAGTGAAATCATGTGTGTTTATTTCCAGCTAGATGCCCGTACTACCCAAACCCCAATAACGCCCAGCAGTATCTGGACCCTATACATCCATGGAAGTTAACACGGGAATGTGAGGAAGGCTTTGTGTTTGTCCACGAATCCTGCTCATGTGTTAAGTATCGAGGTCAGGATATTAACTTGCTTTTTATGCTTTGTGCGCATGTTTATTTGACTTTTTAACGAATTTTCTAGCTAAAACCGTGTATGTTGTGAAGTACGTTGCGGAAAAAATAAAAGTATACTTAAATTTGTAAAACTGGACTGTTACCTATTATAATGGGCATATCATGTTAAAAAAACGTTTTCTGCTTTTATAGGCACCAAGAAGACCTTCTTTCTTTTGACAGAAAACATATGGTAACCTATTGTTTGCAAAAAAATAAAAAAAATATTTGAATGAAATAATAACCTATAATTTTTTTTATTTATGTTACATATGTTAGTGCATATGAATATTCTACTATCGATGGTGCAGGAAAAACCTTATATAAATAATATATATATTGTCATGACATTTCTCTTTGTTTGAAATCATGATGACGTTAAACGCACCAATATAAAAATATCATCTACAGCAAGATAAATAACTCAAAGAAATGAATGCCTTGTTCCTTGTGAGCAAATGATCGCAATCTAGAGCTTTTCTGCACTTTTGGTGGCCATTTTGAATTCCACCAGCGCTGTTGTTCCCCGCTGGCCACATCCGGTGAGCGAGTGAATATTGTTTTACGTTGCTTTCTGCACAATCATGGTAATGTCGCGACAGAAGGAAGCTCTAATTAGCCGTGGCCACATCGACATGTCTACCTTTAATCAATATGTTAACGTTGTTCGTAAAATATCTACGATCAAACAACACAAGAGCACACAGCTGAGACATGTCTTGGTGAATGACATACATTATTTCCCAAGGCCTAAGTAGACCGCACCATTTGGATGAGACATGTCTTGGTGAATGACATACATTATTTCACGAGGCCAGAGTAGACTGCACCACTTGGATGAGACATGTCTTGATGAATGACATACATTATTTCCCGAGGCCAGAGTAGACCGCACCACTTGGATGAGACATGTCTTGGTGAATGACATACATTATTTCCCGAGGCCAGAGTAGACCGCACCACTTGGATGAGACATGTCTTGATGAATGACATACATTATTTCCCGAGGCCAGAGTAGACCGCACCACTTGGATGAGACATGTCTTGGTGAATGACATACATTATTTCCCGATGCCTAAGTAGACCGCACTATTTGGATCAGACATGTCTTGGTGAATGACATACATTATTCCACGAGGCCAGAGTAGACCGCGGGGTACTGGGATGATTGCTAGTAGTAGTACTTTTCGCCCCCATCCGGGGAGGGTCATTAGGGATCTGTTTCGTCTGTTGGATGCTGTTACAGCATTGTACGGAAGCACTAGTCTACAGCAATCATCCAAGGGCAGCTGCAGCCTCCTCGTATCTGGCTATAATCTTCGGGCAGATTGCCAGTGGCGTACCCTGGTTCCTCCGCTCAACAGCGGAGCCAATGCAGCACCCGCATCAGTGCTGGCGCTGATGTAGGCTGTGGTAGCCTTAAATAACCGGCAATAGCGTGTTTGACATTAGGTCTCTCACGTGGGATGAATGGAGTTACCCAGAGGGAGTGATCCCTCCTATTGTTACTCTGGGGACTATCCGACCCGAGGATAGCGGAGCTGTGCAAAATGCCAAAGAGTTTCATCATTAAATTGTACAGCGAAACTCAAGTCTCCGGCCGTCTGGGCATATCTGGGGGTATATCCCCTAGACATGCCCAGAACCCCTTATCGGGCGAGCGAAGGAAAACGCTCTCAATAACCCACCATGCCCTATCACCCCAACCCTCACATCATCATCTGTACATCATTCATCTCATCAATTGACTACAACGTTTTTATCGTATTACAATGTCACTTAAAAGACCTTTTGTGCCGAAAAGTGACGTAAAGCAAAGATTTACTACTACTACTAGAGTAGACCGCCCCACTTGGCTGTGTCATATCTTGATGGATTGCGGTCTCACGTTCCGCATCTAACATTTCATAAGATGAGGACTTCTGACGAGTTGCTTCAGCCACTAAGCAAAAACATAGTGATCCTAGAATTATATTTGTGAAAAAGCAATCTGATAGAAATGATTTCTTACTTGAATTTAATAGTTATAAACATTTTTTGCACCAATTTAGATCAAAACGTATTACATTGAATTATTTTAATAACAATTCGCCCCTCTAAAATTGCCAGTGAAATAAAGTAAGTTATTTCTCATGTGAGATGCAGGTAATACAAGTCATTCTAATTTTCAATTAAAATATAATAAGGTCGACCGAAAGTCCAAATCGAGTTTCAGTTATCACCATGTTTGAACCCAGAAGGCAATTAGGATCAGAACTGATCATGACATAAATTTAGACTGTGAATCTGAATGCTACTGAACACATTACTTCATGTACTTACAAGAGATGTCACGTGCCCCAATTTCATCATAAACTGACTCAGGATTTAGTGCAGCAGCGACAACAGCTAAAAAACAGGGGTGGAAAAAAGGGAAGTGCAAAAGGTGAAGTAATCTGTACCTAATCCCAGCAAACACAAAAAAATTGTATGATATTTATACAATGTTAGACCAACGCACAAGACGTTCGGCCGACGTTGTGTAAATGTTTTGCAAATGTTTTGTGTTTGCTGGGATATATAGCAAGGCTGTTGATAAATAAATTAACAAATAAGCATACTTCAACAATGAATCTTTTTAGGTGTTTAATTTCTAATGTAATATAGACACATGATATAAGCACATTGAAATATACAAAAATTAAATATATTGTATGTGTTTAATATTTTTAGATTAGATTAGAATAGATGGATATGGTGACATTGCATGTATTTGTCATCTGACACTTTCTCCTCCTTTAATTTTATGTATCTCATGTATAAAGGCTACTAGATATAATACTCTCTTACACGACTCAGCTTCGTCATAAACTAGAGCTGGACTAGGTTGTGCTGTAGCGGTGGAAACTGAAAAATAGAAATTAATCAAATGGTAAGAGGTCAGCTATTTATTAATACATCGCGCCTCTAGTCTAGAAATCAATATAAGGAATAAATTAAATGATGAGAGATAAGCTATATATTAACGCATCTCCCCCTTGGATATGCAAGGATGTATCTGTCACTTTGTAAAGTAGAGATGAATCAATAAGTAAGAGGTCAACTATATATTTTTACATCTTATTCTTGGATACATCATTTCATTACCAACAAACATATATATCATATCATGACATATGGCTTTGTAAATCCTTAATTACATTGGGGGGCTGACACGACTCGGCTTCTTTTAAAGCTACAGCGGACTGGGTTGTTTTCTAGCAGTGGCAGCGGAAAAGTAGATATTAATCAAATGGTAAACGGTCAAATATATATTAATAAGATAAGATGAATTGTATTTATACGTCGCCTCTTTGTATACTACAGCAAAGTGTCAAATACATTCTTTCATCACCAAGTTATCATATTATGCCACATGGCTTTGAAAATCAAAAATTCATTATAAATTGCGTTGCGTGCTTCCAATTTACCAGTAGGGGAATTTATTCTTATTATCTCAAATTTCCTAAATTAACTCCTCAATTAAACAGTTTTACCTCCGTCAACGTTGTAGTAAGTATGTGCATGATCTTCTGATATATTTAAACTTCGTCGAAACCTACAAAGCAGAAATATATATTTGCCACAAACATAAATGGTCGATAAGGTGCAATTTATATAAAAATATTAAATTTGAAAATATATGTGATATATGAGATTTTATCAGTAACTCTAGCTTAGATTATCAACCATCAATAAATGTGTTAAAATAAGAAACAGTATTATTTCTCTTTTGAACGTCACATTCGCTTACCTTATATACAAAATCAAGATGATAGCTAATCCAGTTATAAGTAAAGAAATTATACCTCCCAAGACACCCGCAACGACAGCTACTAAAAACATAAAATACACAAATACTTCGACCCCTGTTTCTTTTAAAGATTTTTTTAGAATTATTGCAACCCTTTTATTTATTATCTTCGGATGAAATGTCTAAGCGCAAAAATAATTAAATTTAGGCAAACATTAGCATCTTTCTTTCAACAAATACATTTCAAATCACTATAAACTAATGCAGCTGATTTGGCATCTGTGGTCAAAAACTGGGTATTAAAATTCTGTCTGATTTTTTTAAAGCATCCAATAATCGAAACAAATAAATATTTGTATTTACAATAAAGAGCGATGCCCAATGTCACTTACACCACTATGATTGATGTGACACAATTATTTAATCAGTTTTAGCATGAATGGCACATGCTTCATTAAATCTGACAGAAAATAATACAGAAAGTGAAAAAGAGTCCAATTGTCTAAATATATCAAAGTTACAAACCCAAAGTAGAACTATTATTTTCTGGGTCAGGTGGAAAATCGTTGATGTCTTCGTCACAATCTGTAACGAAAGAAAAAAGAAAAACATTAATATCTAAGAATATAGAATAAAAAGAAAATAATAATTATTAATATAATTAACTAATATTAGTCAGAACCCAACATGTAAGGTATTGTGTTACATGTTGATTTCAAGATCCACATTGAACCTTAATTTTTCCATGGCGGGTATATACTTTAGACGGGTATCTACTTTAGACGTCAGAATCCGATGTTCATACACTTCAGAGTCTGACGTCCGAAGTCGTTTCCCTCACTGTGAAAGTGGTTGTCACCAATTGTGTTATGTGTAAATCACTTAAATTACAATGTAACACACTGGTTTGGAAAAATTGGAAAATTGATTGTAACGATTATATCTCAATGAGACATTAAATTCCATGTCAACGTTTATTTGTTTTAATTCTATTAATAAATATTTTTATTTAACATACCAGATGTAGACCTGGTATTTTCTTCTTGCGCCATACATGTGTAACTACCAGCGGTGTTGGTGCACCTATGCTGGCAGTCGTTTTCTTCAAGACATTCATCAATGTCCTCACAATGGGTGACATTGATGACTCTGTAGCCTGGTCTACATGAGCAAACGTATGACCCCACCGTGTCTGTACATACGTGCTCACACGTGGTGCTACCCTCGTCACACTCATTGATGTTCTCACACGTGTGTTGCCCTTTATCCAGCCTGAGTCCTTCAGGGCATTCACACTGGTAGCTGTACCATGTTGGCTGGCTACACGTATGTGAGCAGCCAGATGTAACACATAGATCCTCCCCTGAAAAACCGTAATTTTTAAAATAATTTGTCTAAATTAAATACATTCGGAATACAAATGTGAGAATAATTATTATTTGAGAAAAAGTTTAACAGAACCAAAATTATATCTCTCCACTGTGTAAGAAATAATGTACAATAATACTGATAATTACAATACATTATGTGAATGTAAACGATAAAGCACACTACCACACATATTCGCAATATCATATGTGAATATAAGGAATAATATACAATAAGACTCGTAATTACAGTATGAAAATAATGTTATGTGAATGTATCTAAATTATTCTTTCATTTTTTCATAGAAATAGTAAATGAAATCATTATTATCAGTGTTTTGAACAAGAAATTACATCTTCAATCAGTTTGTATCATGTCCTCACCGCATGTTTTGTCATCCTCTAGTTTGGGGTTTGTATTACAACATGTTTTTTCGTCATCGTGCAGAAAGTAGCCACTGTTACAGGTGCAGTTAAACGACTCTCCATCACCAGGAATACATTCATGTTCGCACCCACAATCTGTGATTAACGAATGCACATGTTACGCGCTACCGATTGAGCCACCAAGGCACCACATATCAACTTTTCCGCAACGTTACCAATTGAGCCGCCATGGCACCACATATCAACATTTCCACAACGTTATCGATTACCAACGCACCTCGTATTACCATGGTCCACCACGCTACTACTGATCTCAGAATTATATATATTAATAAACTTACTGATCCATCCGCTACGGATATAAATCTCCTGATCGTTTGTGATATGACTTAACTGGTTAAGAGTCGAGTACAATATGCCAACTCATAATATAAAATACTATGTTTTGTTCAACATTTGATTTAACCACCTTGCTTGCTGTACTTACCTGTACTATCCTCTGCAATATAATCTATAAGTGCTGCCATATAGCTCTCCTGATATAAACTGCGCCGGGCGGAGGTCATGTTCACCCCACGTCCACAAATCAACATTCCCACAACGTTACCGATTACCAACGCACCTCGTATTACCATGGTCCACCACGCTACTACTGATTTGGGGTTCTGAGGTGATTGCTAGTAGTAGTACTTTTCGCCCCCATCTGGGGAGGGTCATTAGGGATCTGTTCCGTCTGTTGGATGCTGTGTACGGCATTGTACGGAAGCACTAGTCTACAGCAATCATCCAAGAGCAGCTGCAGCCTCCTCGTATCTGGCCATAATCTTCGGGCGGATTGCCAGTGGCGTACCCGCATCAGTGCTGGCGCTGATGTAGGCCGTGGTAGCCTTAAATAACCGGCAATAGCGTGTTTGACATTAGGTCTCTCACGTGGGATGAATGGAGTTACCCAGAGGGAGTTATACTTCCTATTGTTACTCTGGGGACTATCCGACCCGAGGATAGCGGAGCTGCGCGAAATGCCACGGTGTTTAATCATTAAATTGTACAGCGAAACCCAAGTCTCCGGCCGTCTGGGCATGTCTGGGGGTAGATCCCCTAGACATGCCCAGAACCCCTTATCAGGCGAGCGAAGGAAAACGCTCTCAATAACCCACCATGCCCTATCACCTCCACCCTCACATCATCATCTGTACATCATTCATCTCATCAATTGACTACAACGTTTTTATCGTATTACAATGTCACTTAAAAGACCTTTTGTGCCGAAAAGTGACGTAAAGCAGTGATTTACTACTACTACTACTGATTTCAGAACGATATATAATAATAAACTTATTGAGTCATCCTCTACGGATATATATATCTCTTGATCGTTTGTGAGATGACTTAACTGGTTAAGAGTCGAGTATAATATAAAATACTATATCGTGTTCACCATTTGATTTAATCATCTCGCTTGCTGTACTTACTGATCCACCCTCTGCAATATAATTTATTAGTGCCGCCATATAGCTCTCCTGATATAAACTGCGCCGGGTGGAGGTCATGTTCATCCCACGTCCAGTTGTACACCACAGCCTGTGGCCAGTGTGAGTCATCGTAGGTCAGTGAGCTATAGGGGCTATTAGGTTGAGAATGGGTACATTTCCAATGGGAACCTGTGATGAACCCATTGGAGAGCTTTATCAGAAACCCTGGTTGTTTGTCGGCACTGTTCCATGCATACACAGACAGTAGGCGTGTGGTGTTAGGCAAACTGACCTCTGCCGTGGTGTATGTATCAGAGAGTTTCGTGACGTAGTGATATCTGCTCTCAACGAATACATTGGCATAATAAGGAGCCCGGCCGTATAAGGTAACTGTAATAAAAAACAAATCGTTAGTATTATAATACTTATATACAAACAAAGCTATGAACATTTAAGGTAAAAGTCTCACTAATCTAGATCTTTGTGACTCGTTTTACAAACATATTTTATCAGGTCAAAGTGGAATTGTTGTTGTAAATTAATGATAGATTCGTGTACCTGAAACTAGTATAATATGTTAACTTTCTTACTTTTGAACATTTGAAGTAATGATATGTTTGCGTTGAATGTGGACCATATACAATGACCATCATAATATGTTCTTAGCGTGTTTAAACAAAATAAAGATCAATACTTGATGCTATTTATATTGTAATTTTGTTTATTATACATGTAGAGTTTATTATACTTTGTTATAACAAATTGATCCTCCAACAACACTTGCGATTTACTTACAGTATATTACATAAATTAAATTATTTAAATATGGTAATTTATACACTGCCCCGTCGTAGACACTGCCATTTTGCATGCTACATTTTGCAGACGGGCTGACCTCGTATGACACACATTTCCACCAATCACTGCGACTTCCACTCTATCTTATTGTAGTAAGCTCGTGATTGGCCGGTTCAATTGGGTCGTAAAAAACATGGCGGCGCCCACTAGAGAAGCATGTCTGAGTGAAGAATGTTGGCTTATTTTGTGCGATATTTTTAATATAAGTGAACTTTATCAACACCAGAAGGTTGCAATAGAGAGTACTGTTCTGAGGAGAGAAGATACTATAATTTGTGTGCCAACTGGTGGTGGAAAAAGCCTTTGTTTCGAAGGTATTGTACCTTGCTGGCAACATTTGTATTCCAGTCGACCGGCTGCTGACAGTGACACTGTGACTGACAGTCACACTCACAGTGTCAGTGACAGCGCAGCCGCACAGACATCGTCAACAAGCTCCATCGACGTAGTTTCCGAGCCCAGCAGCACAGTTTTATTATCATCAACTGAAATGGTGATAGTAGTTTCGCCTTTGATTGCTCTTATGTCCACACAAATTGAGAGATTGAAAAAGTTGAATTTCTCTGCAGTTTCTGTGAATAATCCAGATTTTGATGTGGGAAAATTCAAGAACTGTGAATACAGGTAAGGCTGTACTACTAAGACTCTATAGAATTCTAGTAAAATATTTTTTTGCAACATCATTATTTAAATTACAACTTATACAGGAAAGCCTGATAAAGTCTTTTTTTTCGGACAGAGGGTAGGCCTAGGCTCTAGCTGTGTTTAAACTATTTGCGCTCCAATTTACACGAAAATGAATTGATTTTTTTTAATATAGGGGGCCTACCATAAATTTCACTCACAAATTTTATTACATCTCAAATTATTTAACTTGAAAAATGTTTAAACTATTCGCGATCCAGTTTACCGGAGGTGGGCAAGTTATCGCCACATGTGGCGACAAAAGCAAATTATCTGTAATGTTAATATTAAACAAGAGCACACTCGATAATAGCCCGCCGCCGAATTATGATAAAGAAAGTAAAGTCGAATGTCATCACGTAAATAACAACGCAAGATATAAATGGTATGTTAAACTAGCCGCTTTTCAAGTTATCGCGCCCACAAGGTCAAATTATGGACGTAAAATAAATGTGAAAAATCGCAATAAGTCGACCATTTTGATTTTTTTACCGGCCATTATTGAGCTTGTCCAAGAACTGCTTATTAGTAACATGCATAACAAACTTGAAGAGGATACTTGTGAAAATGTTGAAGTTATCATGCCTACAAGGTCAAATTATTGACGTAAAATGAGAAAAATCGCAATAAATCGGCCATTTTGAATTTTTTTTCAGCCATTATTGAACTTGTCCAAGAACTACTTATTAGTAGCATGCATAACAAATTTGAAGAGGATATGTGAAAAACTTTTCAAGTTATCGCGCCCACAAGGTCAAATTATTGACGTAAAATGAGAAAAATCACAATAAATCGGCCATTTTTTTTTTTTTTCAGCCATTATTGAACTTGTCCAAGAACTACTTATAAGTAACATACATAACAAATTTGAAGAGAATATGTGAAAAACTTTTCAAGTTATCGCGCCCACAGGGTCAAATTATTGACGTAAAATGAGAAAAATCGCAATAAATCGGCCATTTTTTTTTTTTTTTCGGCCATTATTGAACTTGTCCAAGAACTACTTATTAGTAACATGCATAACCAATTTGAAGAGGATATGTGAAAAACTTTTCAACTTATCGCGCCCACAAGGTCAAATTATTGACGTAAAATGTGAAAAATCGCAATAAATCGGCAATTTTTTTTTTTTTTTCGGCCATTATTGAACTTGTCCGAGAACTGGTCATTAGTAACATGCATAACAAATTTGAAAAGGATATGTGAAAAACTTTTCAAGTTATCGCGCCCACAAGGTCAAATTATTGACGTAAAAGGTGAAAAATCGCAATAATTTGGCCATTTTGAATTTTTTTTCAGCCATTATTGAACTTGTCCGAGAAGTGGTCATTAGTAACATGCAAAACAAATTTGGGAAGGAAACATGAAAAACTTTTCAAGTTATCGCGCCCACAAGTAAATGTTAACGCCGACGCCGACGCCGACGACGCCGAACTTCAATTGCAATAGCCCACCTTTTTTAATTAAAATTAAAAGGCGGGCTAAAAATGACCATTCAGAGCACCTAAAAGTAACCATTTGTGGCGACAGGACTCATTTTGCCTGCCCACCCCTGTTTACATGAAAATGAAGTGATTTGTTTAAATATTGGGGGCCTACCATAAATTTCACTCACAAATTTTATTACATCTCAAATTATCTAACTTGAGGTTCAGAGTTGTGTCCACCAGTGTCCACATGAATACAGGATTTAACCCTCTTATTTTTAACCGGGTTGGCGTAATAACAAATGAAAAAACACAAAATTCAAATTTTATTTTGGATTGATTCTCCATTATCGTTACTTTGCGGTCTTGGTTAAAAAATAAATCAAGACATTCTCATCTTACAAATATAATTATATAATTACTTTTTTTTAATTTTCTTCCTTTATTTACAGTTATGTTTTTGGCAATCCAGAAGGATTTATTTTAAATACTCATGTCTGGAAAGCACTTTTGATGCCAGTGATTCAAAAGAACACAGTATGTCTGGTATTTGACGAAGTTCACACTGCAGTATCATGGTAAGTTTGTGCTTTGGGCCTGTTCATACCATTTAAATTGTATAAAAAATTGTATAAAAAAATGTCCTCATTTCATTTGTAATTGATAAATCACTGAAAAATTCCAAGATATGTTGAGTGAGTGTTATGTTTTTTATTTTTGGTCACCCATACATATTTGGTCCTATGAAAGTAATGTCAGTTGAACTTAAACAGAGTTTAAATGAAAATGTTGCTTTCATACTCTCTATAATGTATTGTGATTGTAATTATGTTCCCGATCACACTGCCTTTCCAAACAGGGTGGCCTAGGTAGGCTATTTAAAAATGGGGGGATTATGGGCAATTTGACATTTTTTTTATCTTGCCGTTTAATTATAATTTAAAAAGGTGGGCTATTGCAATTGAAGTTCGACATTGTCTGCATTAACATTTACTTGTGGACACAGTATCTTTATCAAATTTGTTCTGCATGTTGATAATGGGCCGTTCTCGGACAAGTTAAAAAATTGCTGCAAAAACAAAATGGCAGATTTATCACACAAAATGGCAGATTTATTGCGATTTATCCATTTACGTCCCCGCTGGCGTGATAATTTCAAAAGTTGTTTTTATGTTTTCTCCTCCAATTTCTTATGCATGTTATTAACATAAATCATTTTTCCAACAAGCTCAATAATGGCTTAAAAAAGCAAAATTGCCATTATATTGCGATTTTTCCCATTTTATGTCACTAATTTCACCTTGTGGGGTGATAACACCTCATGTATCCTGCTCAAATTTGCAAACAACCAATTCTCAAGGCCAATAAAGTCGGCGAGCTATATTGTTGAGTGTGCTCTTGTTCAAATTTGAAAAAAACAATTTTTTTTAAATTGACCAAAAAATCAGGGTGGGGTTCAAATAGGGTTGTCGGTCAGGTAATCGGAAACAAATGTATTATTTTGGTCTCATTATTCAGGGGCAAATCCAATATTTGAAAAAGGAGGTGGCGTGGGAGTTTTGGGCAATAATTTTTGGGAAAATTGCGGACAATTTAGGGGACTTTAAAAAAAAATGGCACAAAAAGGGGTGGGGGTGCGTCCCCTGTGCCCCCCCTATGGATTCGTGCCTGTTATTGGGATAAAATCTTTTATTACTTGGCTAATTTATAAACAATTTTGGTAGTCCATTATTCTGATTCAATGTGGAGTAGCATAGTGATACTTGTGTTAATAACAGCATCGACACATAATAATAATGACCGCATGCAGTATATTGGAAATTTCACTTTCAAAATGCATAGTAAATTCAAGTATGCCACAGTAGAAATTTTTCAATGCAATCATTTTATAGCATATTGTATTGTAAATATTATATTCAGGGACCTTATTCGGTTATCAAAAAAATTAAATTTTATTACATTAATGATAAAAAGTAACTAATTATATCACTCGCCCATTCCTCAATTATGACTTTGTGTTAAAAACAGGATATGTGGACATATATGGATTCGCTCTTTTTTTTTAATCACATTTGCAATCGGGCGATTGCCAATCAAGCACACTGTCACATCATGGTTGTTAAAAAGACTATGATAATATGAATCTGAATTTAGTAATCCCAGCCAATTATATATTCTCTGCATTACTCTCACTATAAAAGTAATGAGTCGATATTCATATTTTATGTATGTGTGTTCCAGGGGCATCTCTACAGAAACAGATGAAGCCTTCAGAGAATATTTCAGCAAGGTTGGAGATATCCGCGCTAGACTGCCAAAAGTGCCATTAATGAGTCTCACTGCAACTGCAAGTCAAACAACATTACTCAAGCTGCAAGAGTTGCTGGGGTTGCATGATGCACGGATTTACCGTGAAAGCCCAGACAGACAAAACATCAAGTTAACCATCCAGAGAGCTAAGGTCCAGGGTCCACAGTGTTTGCAATGGCTAGTCAATCTACTAAAACAAAATGGTAAAGACTGCAAGAAAATAATTGTGTTCTGCAGGCGACTACAAGATTGTTCATCTGTCTATAGTTTCATAAGTGGTAATTTGCGAAATATGCAGGATGGAAGGAGTTTATATAATATGGTACACTCCAAAACACCAGAGCGTGTCAAAGGAAAGATTATAGATTCCTTAATGGATCCTTACAGTTGCCCAAGAGTGGTGATAGCAACAAAGGTACTTGGCCTTGGAATAGATGCTAAATGTGACATGGTGGTACATTATGGTCCTCCATGTTCAACAGAAGACTACCTTCAGCAGTCTGGTAGGGCGGGACGGATGGGGGAAGAGGCTGAAGCAGTGATGATGTATTCTGGCAGACAAATGAGGAATGTTCAGGCATCTATGCTGAATGTCATTCATCGCAGCAGTAGTCATTGCATCAGAGCCACAGTACTTGAAGATTTTGGATTTGTTCCACAAAATATTTATCCTGGTCACCTGTGCTGTACTTACTGTGCCACAAAGTGCTTATGTGGTACATGTGAAGATGTAGGAACAACCCTTTATGAAACAGATTCTGTTGAAGCCACATCTGCTCCAATATCTGTCCGTAGTGTTCCCTCTGAAATACGCAGACAACTACATGTAAATCTAATTAGTCTAAAGGAAAAACTAGATGCTGAAGTGATTTTGACTAACCCTACATATACAAAGCCTGAGCTTATTCATGGACTTAGTATGGACATAATTACTCATATTGTTGGAGCGGCGGACAAAGTTGGTTCTGTTGATGACTTGCTGGATTTTGGTCACCTAGTCTGCTCAACCACAGCAAGCAGGGTTTGTGATGTATTTTCCGATGTTTTCGAAGACATGGATGTGGATCTGTTAGACAATGTTTGTGACGACACTGATATGTAACGGATACATTTCCTATATTGTGAGCACTATATTTTCAACTGTTTTTTTACTTGACACTATAGCTGCATTTTTACAGTGATCTCAGACTATTATACTACAGGTATAATCATGATAATAGAGAATTATATGAACAAAATATACCGGTAGTCCAGTAAAACAAGCACAAATAACTTTATTACTATGCCATAATAATTGTCAACATTTTCTCATCATGAAACACAGTATAGAACGTCCACATGACAGTTCACTAATAAAACAGAATAGTTTAAAGATTGTGTGATAAATTGAAGAATTTTTTGTTTAAAAAATTTGAATTTTCTGATAAAATTTTGTTTTAAACCACTTTTTTTCAAACAGATTTAGTGTACTGTATTTTTGTAAATTTTGATAGTATTCAAAAGTTATAATTCTTTTTATGTTTGTAACGTTAGACAATCAATGATTGAGTTGCTGAATTATGTCCATTGAAAGTTAAAAATCACATTCAGGCGTACAGATTTATGCAACACATGTACACATTTGTTTGAATAAAACATTTGAAAAACAAGTGTATATTTACTAAACAGATATTGAAATAATTAGGAAGTTCTCAGGTCTACATTCTGAATACTCAAAACCTAAAATTATGTTACTGTTCATCACAATGTTCATTGAACAATTAATGATAGTTACATCAATCCATTGAAGGTTGTAAATCACATTTAAATATATACACCACATATTACCATATTTGAATGGAAGATTTGAAAAATCAATATATATTTAGGGCTAAAAAAAGTTAGTAAGTTCTCAGCTTCACATTATAGAACACTAATTTCCTATTCGTTAGGTGAGCTCAGTCAAATTGTGGTGGGAAATTAACAACATTTCACAACTGAATGTAAATGATATTCATTAGAAATAAACCGGAGCCACTGTGATTGTCTGTTTGCTTAACAAAAATGTTGAATATACAGTGAAATACTCCTTACATATTATGCTAGGTACCCGTAACATTAAAAGATACACAATACATATATTTTAAACAAGGGCTATCATTAAATTCAAATATCTATCATAATAAATTTTCATCCACTTGAATTTAAACCTTACCACTGCAACCCAAAACTTCAAGTGAGTGAAAATTACTCAAATCAACTGCTGAATTGTTCAGGGTTGCACATTAAGCCAAACAAGGCACTGGCCACCCGGGCTATTGGTGTAAATAAGTTACTAGCCTTGATTGGTTGTTTGGTAGCCCTCAATTTTTGTCTGCTAAAAGATCACTTCGATCATACACAACAGTGGGAATTATAATTTATTATTTATTTTTATAAGCAATTTTCAGTAAAAATCATTAAATTATTGTTTATTAAAAAAAAATTTATTCATGTCATGGTTAAAAATCATAGTAGCCAGCTGAGCTACAGGGTCAGAACAATTTAGTAGCCCTTACAAATTTCTAGCTAGCCCCTGGCTAGCATGTCAGTGTTAATGTGCAACCTTGTTGTTTGTGAGTATTTTCCATTCATTCAGAGCTGGAATTGCTAACCAAATTTCCAACTTTAAATGAAAGAAAAATAATACAAGTATTTAAAAAAAAATATGTTTGCAACCATATATATAAGGTTCCAGCAGAACGAGGGTTGACATATTTATATTGTATTGTTAAGATATTTTACCACAAAATTAATCCATTCAAGTTATTTTTCAAATTGTAAAATCTTGTAATTTTACCACTAAGAGAAAACTATAATACAAACTAAAAATTCACCCATGATCTCCAGTTCTGTCTCGCTAAGTACTGTTACCCCAAAATTTAAGAGGATGAACACTTATATGTGAAAGATCTGCCCATATAAATGCAATGCTCATTTATGCGTCAAATTTTATTGTTTAAACATGAACTAAATAGCTATAGACGTGTGTACATATAATGACTTGCATTTTAACCGTCCATGTCTTATTTAGCAATCACATGCTGGGTGAAATGACTGAACTGCTTGCATTTCAATGTCTTTAATAAGAATGACCTTACATGCATAATGTATGTATTGTGAAATCCTTTAACATAAATAAATGTTTAACTACTGTTAATATAATTATGTTGTTAGTTATCCCATTGCATCTCCAATGAAGCACGCTTTTTTTGTTCGTTCAACCATTTGCTTAAGTCCAAGATATTAATTTTGTGCAACATGTCAGAAGGAAAGTTTGGAAAAGTTCTGTACGCCCTCCCTTCATGTCGTGTAAATGTTTGGTTTTCAACTAGGCATCGTGCCATCTCATTAATATCATCTTTGCTATCTGCCGCTGCGTGATGACCACTTTTCACATTAGCTGCCGCCGCTGTCATTTTCTGCAAGTAGTCGATGCATTTTGCCGCTTTTTGTGATGCCTCATAAGTGATATTAGCTCCCATAGCCCGCATGAGTTCTTTCATTTTGTGAATGTGAATTTCGACCAGGTTATCATTGGCGATGCAATGACGAATGCCACCAGTCATATTTACACTCATGTTGTGCTTATATAGGAATGATTCACGTTCTGAAAGCAGGGCTGTCATGTAAGCTTGCATGCGCCAGAGCCACAAACGGTATTTAATGTGTGAACCCACAGAGAAGTGAAGCATTAAAAATTTAATATTCCTTTGTATACGCTCACCATCTCCCATTTTAAAGGCATCACTGGTATCTCTATAAAGAAGTCCTAGCTTCATAAAAGATGAAGCGTAATTTAGCTGCCCATCAAAAGCATCATCTTCTTCTTGTCTTGGAACAGGCATTTCAACAGTGATTTGATGCTGTTTTCTCAAGTGGTTTTTAAGCCAACCAATAGTCATGTAGGATTTATTGCAACCTTGAAAGCTGCAGTGAAAAAGATTATCTGGTCCAACATTGCTCTGGAGCATGTCTTCATGTCGTTGTATTTCGGAAATATTTCTATCCAGATCATGCCTGCTTCCAGCCATGACATATCTGTCGACAATAGTTGCTGCTATGTTGTAGATGTATTCTTTTTTGTACCCTTCATGATTGGATAATAGTTCTTGGTTTGGAATATTCTCTGATGGGACACCCTCGGTATTGCTTTGAATACCAAACAGTTTCATACCTGCAGCCACAATGTGACTGTCTAAGGCATCATTCAGAAAATTTCTCGAAGCATTATATGATTTTGTCATGTCATATGAGACATGCCTCCTGTCTGAAATAACAGCGAGATTAGACAATGTGCCTGCTTCGTTTACACTGGACTTTGTGAAAAACACTTCTAGAATGTATTTACATAAGTTCATGCATAGATGTAGACCTTCCGGCTGGTGTATTACACCATGCATAGCATCAGATTCACATTCAGCATTAGCCATATCCAATTGACTCTGGTATGCACGCTCATTAGTTAGTACATCTCCACCAAAAATTATATGTTCAATCACATTTTTGCCATCATCGCCTTGTATTGCTGGTACATATTTGTGAATTGTTTGCAGAATGTCTATCATGTCATCACTTTTACTCTCATTTTTATCAAGCAATTCTAACACGTTATAAGTAGTCTTTTTACTCATTTCATCGACATAGTCATGATTGATGTATTGTGGAACTGCCTTTTTAAACTCTTTCAGAAAAGTGAAATTCTGCACCAAAACTTCCATAGTGTGAAAAATTAAATTTTCTCTCAATGTATTGTTGTCCTCAATACTTGGTATGAATTCTGAATTTTGTACTGTCATAATGTCACGTGTGGGACGAGTGTTGGAAAGATTTTCTGGGTATTTCACATTATGTGCGACAGTCAGAAGTAGGAACCAGTGGAGATCTTGAGCTTTTTTTTTCTGGGTTCTATGGAAGGTATCAACCCGGTGATCTAAATTATCACCGAGAATACTGTATGTATTATTGTCATGGAATCTGACGGTGCCTATTGGACAAGGTCTCATTCCTAGCACCTGTGTTATTACATACATAGAGGACCCATCTGTTGTGTATATTGGAACTGTGGAGGAAAGTAAGTATGATGAGACTATTGTGTCTTTTCTGTGTATCAATGGACAAATCACTTTCTGATGATGATCCTCTGCAATTTGTTTTTTCTTTTGAGCCAAAGTCGATGATCTGACACACAATTTTTTTTTAGAAAGTATATCAATTGTTTTGTCTTTCGTGCCAGCAAAATCCATCAATAGTCCATTTATATGTTGAATGGCTGACATTTGTTCATTCCTACTTTTCAATAGAATAGCACCTCCCATAGCTACAGCGGCATCTGTTCTAGTCATCAGTGGTTGATTTTTCCAGTTTTTGCTTGCAATTTGTTTGAGAATATCGTAAAGTAAAGGTGCATGGTCCCTCCACTCCTGTAGCAGAAGATCTGGATGAAATGCAGACAGTTTTTCAGGAGAAACTTCACGCAATATGCTGAAGTGCTTAATAGAGCATAATTTCTTGCACTCAGCGTTTAGTCTGATCAAAATGATGTCTTTCATAAGTAACCTGTGGAGCATAAAGAAAAAAAGCTAAGCATGTATTATACTTGAAAGTTTTAAACGTCCATTATCATCAGGGGCAGATCTAGGGAGGGGTTAAAACTTGACAAAAAAATATTTCACTGCAGCGCTGGGTCCGAGAAGCCTACCCCGGGGAATTTTTGGCTTTTCAAAGGTTTTCTCCTGCCATCTAAAGCATATTTGGCATTGTGTGTCCCTCAGTGCAGGGCTGGAAATAAGGTTCAAAATGTTGGTTGTCCAGCGGACAACCAACATGAATATTTTGGTTGTTCACCACAATTTTAAGTTGTCCGGCCAAAAATGAGAACAGAAGTTAAAATATAATTTTGATCATGACCACATTTATTAACTACGTTCAGATGTTTGACAGTCAAAAAAATATGGTCAAAACTTGGCTGGGCATAAGCTAGACTAGTCTAGTAGTAGTAACGACTCACAGTCAGTGACTGTCACTGTTGGATGAAAATCTCAATATGGGTTGTCCGTCTTGTAATTTAGTTGTCTCGGACAAACGGAACGCTCTTATTTTCAGCCCTGCAGTGTGTTACTAGTTCATAAGGAAACCCCTATATAAGATTATAATTTTTTTCGAGAGGGGGGTTCAAACCCCACAAAACCACCCTCTTGGATTCGCCCCTGATCATAAGCATAACATAGCTGTAACTAATTGCAATTAGGTTCGGCAAGTAGCCTTGGAAAGCCAATCTTGTTTACTTTCCAAGTTATAAACCATTGAAGTTTGAATTTACCCCCAAGGTCAAAAGTAAATAATATGCCATTGTATGCCCATGATGGGGTCTCCTATAGAGGAATAATAAAAACTATAGTTATATCTTTCTTATTTTTTAAGATTAGAGCACCATATAATCCAATTTTTACCCTCGGCCCATTGGGCCTGAAAGGGTATTGTTGTTCCCTTCGTGCACCGCCGCCGCACACAGCCTTTTGGCTACTAAACCAACTTGGTGCAACAGATTGAATTCATAAACATTAAACTCATTCAGCAATTTGTTTTACCCATGGTCAAAGTCAAAGATTCGAAAAATTTCTTGTTCACGCTATAACTTGAAAAAAAAATGTTTTGGCGACATGTGGTTTCAACTCGTATTGCTATGTTACCAGTCAGCATTTGAAATAAATCCTTTCCTTCAAGCACATTTTTTGTTGGACAATCAATAGTTGCCATATGTTGCCAAAGTAATTATTAGGGACATTCAGAATTTATAGGCTTACTTCTGACTCAAATTTTGGACAGGTATTAATTATGGAAGATACTATTAAAAGGTATTTTGTTTTGTCAAACAATTTGGGAAATTTGATGAATAATTACCAGCATTTTTTTTCTGAAAGTATTGCATTGACAATCTGACGTTTACCACGTTCTGCACCTTGCACTAAGCCTCGAACAATTTTGGACTCCATGTCATCTTGCTGAAATAATCTATGTTTGGTTGAGTTCTTATAATTGATGATGACCTGAAACATATGACACAGATGGTTGTCCATATATTATGACAATTTGTATGCAGTATTTACTCCAAAGATTCACAGAGAATACAAATACTAGCAGTTACATATTTGAGCTTATAGTGTACTTTGATATATTAATTAATTATATAGGCACCTAAAGACAAGTGGATGGCAGCAATTTGGCTAAATCTAACAATTTGTTATCTAGAGACTACTGGTACTTGCAATTTTTTATTGTTAAAATTCTCAACAAACCCTTTTTAAGTTTCATATAAAAAATATATGGGAGGTTTTTGTATGACAGCAACTATGTCACCAGCTTAGTCCAAAATATGATTTTTTTTTCAAATACATACATTATTTCATAGCAGGGTTCGAAATTAGCAGTGGTCCAAGCCACCAAATATTCCTTCCGACCACCAGAACACTGGGAATCAGTGGTCTGACAGCCTCACAGGCCATTAAATAATTGTCTCATTGTTATGAACACTGGCTGGCAGTGGTCTGGTCGGCCACTAAAATGTCCTGGCCCAACATTGTTCAAGTCATTCAAGACTGTAGTCGCAGTACATACGTGTTTTTGTGGATGGGACATTTTTGAAAATGTACTTTTCATGACGTCACATAACACGAGTTATCTTGGGCTCTGACCTGTACTGTCTACGTAGCTTGCCCGAGATATCTCGGGCTCTGTCTGGAAAGATTTTATATTGTTTCTGACAGGACCACCACAAATGGCAGAGTACCACCAGATTTAGGGGGCTTGTGGTGGTGCTCCAGAAAAGGTAATTTATAACCCCTGCTTAGGCGATTTATTTTAAATTAGTTGGTTGACAAAACCACCGAGTCACGAGAACCAAAATCCGAAAAAAAAATTAAATTAAAAAAACATATTTAAAAAACAACAACCCTGTGTTTGCCTGTGAATAGCTAAACCGGCAAGTAGATTTAGATGAACACAGATTTTTTTTAATAAAAAAGGTTTCTTCACAGCCTGCCAGTTTTCGATTTGTATTTTTTTCTACCACACGACCACTAGTTTGATAGAAAAATAAGTTGAGCGGTACAAAAATTAATCTCTTTTTTTTTTAGTTCCCCCGACCCCGAGTTAGTGGACGATAAAGTTGACCAGTATTTAAAAAAAAAAAAAAAGATTTTTTTTCCGTCCTCCTGCCCTAGGTTTCAAATAATAACTTATGTCAACCAACTAATATAAAAACACTGGCCTTAGAAAAGCAAAATCACATATATACCTGTATACCAGTGATATACTTATGTCTAGATAATATATCTACTTTTATGAAGCACACAAAGTGATATGTACATTGTATATCGTATATATATTCTGCATAGCATGTGTAGAAAATTATTCACTTAGGCACACTAATTCAAATGGGTAAAAAAACTAGTGTACATTTTGTAACATACCTTAGCTTTGAATTTATCATGATCAATTTCTTTGGAACTTTTATTTGAGAGACTTGAATCTAAGCCAGTAGTTTCCACAGTAGCTTTCATCATAGTTGATTCTAAATCACTTGTATGCAGGGCTGGAGTGAGAATTTGCAAATCTTGCATAGGAAAAGCCTAAATGTAACATAAAAAAAGAAATATTGAATGAGAGTAAGAATCAAATGAGAACCATCAACAAAATAAAAGATTTAGACTTGAAAGGTATGTTACAAGTTAACCTAAAAAATGGTTGACTTGAATCATGTTTACGTTGAAATTTAATGACCCGATAAAGGTCCAGATCGGTAATGTCACAGAAAGGTCAAATATAAACTCAAACAAGCTTTAGACGAGATTAACCTGTATGTCAAGCTTGCTGGCCGTTACAGTAATGGGGAAAAAGTTATAGTGATATTTAAAGTTCGAGACAGATGCCGCCGTATGACAACACTAGGCAAACTGGTTAAGGCCTAAAAATTAGATGGAATAATTTCCAAGACACATAGATCATATATGTGAACAAATATGTGTAAAAAAATTTAATAAATAATAAGTAATTTTTTAATTAAATTATTATAAAATTAGTGATAGAAAAAAATATACGATACAAATTTTCTGGACACTTTAGTTATGAGTGTGAAAAATGAACAAAATTGTTAATTCATAAGATAACTTTCTGTGAGAGGTAAATTGATTTGCAGATAGAGTGGTGACAGGAACATGAGCACTAAACATTACAACTCTGCCCCCTATAGTCGGAGACAGAAAACAAATAATGAGTGTAGATAAACACTATAAGCATCTGATAGAACCGGGGATTCTTTATTAGTCTGGTATGTTTGAATCATGTGAGCCTCCTCTCTCAGATGTTTAAAAAAAATGATAGGCCCGCCTACACATATTTATTACATCTTAGTTAAACTGTCGAACTTTAGCATTATATGCATCATTGCACCATGATCCAGAATGACATGTAGCATTGTATGTAGCACTACTTTTTAGAATAAGTGTACAGCCGGCCAACATAACCCCCACCCCCCCCCCCACTCGCCTGCTAAATTTTACAGGGTGTATACTTCCCTGAAATGTTGCCAGAAATCAGGCATATCAAAGCTAATTATGGCCGGTAGGTGAAATTTCATTCAAGAGCCCAAAAGATACGTAAATTTACACCCACTAAGAGGTGTGCAGGGATTAACACTAACTGATTTCAGGTAGTAGCCAAAAGGGCCAGTAACTTCAGATAATTACTGGCCCTCAACATTAATTATCGTTCTAGTCCTTAGTGTACACAGAATCAAAGGGAGTGTGATTTTTTCATTGCCCCCAGGGCAAGTATCTCAGGTGATTTACTGGCCCTTAGTGAATTTTACTGGCCTCGGGCCAACGGGCCTGAGTGTTAGTGTCGATCCCTGGGTGTGTGTGTGCAAAATTAAAGAAATCCATCAACAGGTTTCTGAGAGCAGCTGTGGAAGCCAAAAAATGCGGACAGCGGGCTGTCCCGACATCCGAAGCGTAGCCAATACCCCCCACCCCCTATTTCATCGGGCGGATGTGGAAAAAAATCATGCTTGAAGTACAGGAAAAGACAACAACATTTTTTCTAAATTTAGCACTACATGTAGCATTACACCACGATTCAGCATTGCATTAGGCATTATTTCTAGCATTCTATGTAGAATAATCATGCTTGAAGTAGACGAAAAGAAAAAACTATAATTTACATACATGAGAATGAATTTGAAAAGATGGTAATGCTTGTCATAATACTTTATGATGTAGCATTTCTTTATTTTGTTCTGTTTATGTTAGTACTATTAAGCTACTGTGGAAGCGTTGTTTTTATATCTTACTGGAAATATGGCATTTAACATATATGTATTTACAAGTAACTAATGCCTGGCACACACTGAAAGAATTAAGTCTTTTCAAAATACGGTTAGCTCTAAACATTCATTCAGATTTTTTTCTAGCAGACTATATTGTGTCAGTGTGAGACTTGCATGACCATTCCTTCACCAGATAGAAAAGATAGACAATGTCCAAGCATGAGATGTTTTCCCTGTCTCACACTGTGTAAAAGCTATTAAATGTACATCACCACATAGAACAAACATTGAAAAGATAACTTACTCATTCATATTAGTTATAAATAAATCTGAAAAATGAATATTGGGGTAAAAATACAAAGTGAAGATTGAGTTCAAGTTACAATTTAACAAATCAGGTTATTATGTTATTTACCCTAGCATGGCTGTATAACATTTAATTTCTGGTTGTTGTTTTAAAAAAAAAACAAGTAGTCATTAAAAACTGTGATGTTTTGATTACAAATGTGATAAAACCAGAATATTATCCATCAGAACATTTCCTCTCAAAACTAACTGCCCATAGTAGATACAGCTCAGTGCATAGGGAAAATTAGTCTCTCATAGACGTGTAATAGTTAATGTCTGGTACATTTCATTCATAACAACTTAGTCAACAATTATTAAAAAATACAATTAATTTGGTTGATAGACAGTTATATTGAAAGTTGTTCTACCATGACATCCCCAGATGCTTGGACAGTTCTTTCTTCTCCAAAGTCCAGAGCCTTCTTTGCTGGTGTTTGCTTGGTTCTTTTACTGTGGCTCTGCAAACATGGCAAATCATTTACAAAAAATTGTGATTTTATACATAGTACATACATGTAATTATATTATAAGATTTAAAAAAAAAAATATTTAGATGTTTTGTTGAAAAACTAATATAATAGAAAATGTCAATTTAAAAATGAAAAAAAAATCACATCTACTAAAAAATAATAATAAATTATTAATACCGATAAAGCAAAGTGATGAAAATATGTTTTAAATCATTGATACATGGAAATGTTGATTGCAAGAAGCACAAACATGAAATTGCCAATAAAATTTACAGATGTTATAATGTACAGATGTACTTTTAGTTATTGTTCTCACCGTAACATTTTGTTCTCTTAAGTGTGGAGTCTTCTTAGGAATTGTCGCTTCTGGTGTTTTAGTTTTCCTCTGAAAATTAAAATTCTCATTAATGTTGTAAAACCCTTAACTATACAAACAAAAGCTGATGGAATTTAAGGCATTTCTTATAAGTTTATATTTCAAGGACATATATCACCATTTTCAAGGCCCTATCACAGACATAAAGTAGGGAGTCATGAAAAAAACCTCAAATTTTTAATCAATTTTTTTTCCATGTGATTTTTACCTACATTCTGCCTTGTGAGCAAAATAGTAATAATAAACAGACTATTTTTTATCAATTTTTTTAAGACTGCCAAAATGAGCCACAATATATTTGAACAATGGACAAATTAGATCCAAAAATCACTTTTTACAGGTTTTCAAGCAATTTTGTCAAATTCAAGGCTTTTCAATGCCTTGAAAACTGTTTTTGTAATTCATGGTTATTCAAGGGTATTTCAAGGCTTGTGCAGGTGAACTGAACAAGAAAAACAAAAGGGTTTACATTTTTTTATATACAGTTTAATTATTCATTTTATTATAAATATGACAGTGATATGCTTATCATACCATGTTTAGATGAAAATCTAACACAATTGAAATGAATAATGACTCATTCACTGACCTTTGATGTGAATTTAACTGGAACTTTAATTCGAGGAGAAGTGTGAGCAGGCATTGGCAGTTTGGAGCGGTTAGGTGACTGTAATTGAGCCGAATGACCACCGCCAATACGAGATGTAACAGCAGGATTCAATTTTCCAATGGGTCTTATTTTGTGCCTCATTTGATTGGTGCATGGTTGCACAGCTGTGGTGACAACATTGGGCTCTGGAATTCTTGTCTTCCATACTACATGGCTTGCAGATAGAACATGCACCTTAGCAGACCTGCAATATGTCAATGTATGAAATTTTTTTTACTATTCCTAATAATACAACTCAAAAATGACATATTTGAAAAATTAAAATTATTGGATAATTATTGTAGATGGTTGAATAAAGATATAAATATTTTCTAAATATAAATTAGACTAGTTTTCAAGATGAGAGAATCAAATTTTAGGGTAGTCAAAAAACAAATTTTGTTTAATAGCAAACCCACTTCTTAACTCCCTCCTTGGAGACTTAATTGTGGCCCCCTTACTGATAAAGACCACATAATTTATAAACAGATACAAGGGTCAAAATAAAAGTGAAATTTATTTACATAAAGCAGCCCATAGACAACCCGATCCCCCCTTCAGCCCCAGGGGGATGGGGGTTTATAATAGTTACAGCACACATTGTGACCCCCCCCCCCCCCCCCACAGCATGAAACTGTCACTTCGAAATTTGTTTATAGTTATACATGGCTAGTCTATAACTGTATAAGTGAATAGGGAATTACCAAAGTCAGTACATGGTTTTCGCTAATTTTTCAGTCGATTATTATCGGATTTTCCGAAAAAATGTAGCTGTTTTATAGCAGTAAAATGCCAAATAGTCATGAGATTATATTGACTTTATTTTTTCATAAAAAGGAATTCTTAATTGGACATCCAGTTAATTTAAAGGTCATGAGGCCAAAAAAAATATATGTTTGTTTCCGATTTGTTGTCATTTTAACCAGTGGGTAGGTAGGGAATTTATTTTATTTTTTATTTTTTGTCACTTCAACCAATCGGTAGGTAAGAATTATTTTTTATTTTATTTGGCGCCAAATTCACTTCCATACACATGATACATGTCTTATCTGTACATTACATAATGATTTTTTGGACGCTTTTTGACCCCCCCCCTCTCCTTTTCGTAACTTTTTTTAGTTACTTTGACTACAGCAAGTAAGTCACCCCTTAACTTATGGATTTCCCCCCAAAAAAAAAAAAAATTTTTTTTTTTTTTTTGGAAATCTATAAAATAAATTTGGGTCGCACATGTTTTGATAGGGTCGGTCGGAAATCGGAAACAAACAATATTTTTTTTTAAGCCTAAGGGGACATCATAATTTCAATATTACTCCATGTCAAATGTTTTAATTTTTATATTTCAGTGAAGTGTATTCCGGTAATTAGGATACCCGATATATCCCTGAAAATTTTGTAAAATTACATTTAATAGACCCAGACGACAGAGTTGCCGATAAAATGTGAAAACTAAACCGGGTTTGTCGGTCGAGTAGCCACAGTCAGTGGCAGTACTAGGCATAATTTATATAAAATTTTACGCGCAAGTTTTTTAGGTTGATAGTTGACTGAGAAATCAAAGAAAAACATGGGGTAGGGCTATGCTCTAGCCTAATGCAATTTTGTCCTGAAATATCTATTAGACAAACAAACAAACAAACAAACTATATTATAGGTATTATTCTTACCTGGGGCTAGGGTGTGGCGCCGGTGATTGGTGGATGGTGCCAGTTCTCCTAGTCATTCTCATTCTGGCTCTGTGTTGTGGCGAAACATTAGTGGCAATGTCAGGTACAATGCCACTTAGTCTGGCGGCACTTGCAACAATACTGGCACGATTAGTGTCGCTGCTGGCTTGAGCTTGGACTGTGCCTGTGTGTTGAAACACACCACCACTGCCACTGGCACTGCCACTGGCACTGGTATGTCTGGATGTGTCTCCGATTCCGGTCACGTTGGTCCATGTCGTATGTCTTCTTTTTGAGCTTACAAAAGTGCCGAAAAACTGCTTTGAGCGGGTATTTATGTCGTCATATTCGAGATTTAACTCTCTCTGCAAAGTTTCCACACGCTGTCTTTTTCTGATAACCTTTGTCATACGGTACGAGCACGTTGCACAAATGTGAAAGTCACGATTTTTACCCAACTCACCAAACAACCGACTGAAATCAGGGCTTATCTCCAGCAAAGCTCTTAATAAGTCATCGCTGCTATTTAAGCATCGTCTATTCTTTTTAGTTTTATCACAGCATATAACACACGCTTCTACATTTTCGCGTAGTATCAATTTTTTCGGAGTTTTCAACAGATTGAACGACATTTTGCGGAGGCCGCCATTAACGCGGCTTGTTTACAAAACGCTGTCCTGCTAAACGTTCTCTGATTGGCTGGCGTATATGTGTCAACCGACAGCTGAGAATTAGGTCGGTCAATGGTGGGGTGTTCCCGGGGCACAATTTTAGATGTGTGGTTTCAGTGTATGGTCGGAGACAGTATACCACTGAGAATGAGTGTAGGTAATTTAACGAAGTTTTAATTTGTATTGTTTTTTTGTGACATATGGTGTTATGTCTCCTTTTCTTTTTTTTGCAATATAGGTTTATGTTTGTAATCAGCACTAAATTTCAGTATGATTAGTATGATCATATAATAAAGTATATAATAAATAATATGATTATGTAAACATTATATACATGAACTTTGTATTTGTGACTTTTCACCCCATATTGCGGTCAACTGACCATCTGCTGAAAGTTGGCTTCAATATGTGTTATATTAAGAAATAAAGCCCCTGCTATCCCCCCCCCCCCTCCGTTCACTTTTGTCCGGTGGTGTTGTTTTATCAAGTAGATACAGATTGTACATATAACACATCGAATACAACATATCACACCAACGAGTTGGTAAGAGACGTGGGGCGAGTTAGTAAGAGGAATGAGGCGAGTTGGTAAGAGAAGTGGGGCGAGTTGATTAGAGAAGTGAGGCGAGTTAGTAAAAAAAGTTGGTCGAGTTGGTAAGAGAAGTGGGGCGAGTTGTTAAGAGAAATGGGGCGAGTTGGGTAAGAGAAGTGAGGAGAGCTGGCCAGAGAAGTGGGCGAGTTGGTCAGAGAACTGATGCGAGATGATAAGAGAAGTGGGGCAAGATGGTAAGAGAAGTGGGGCGAGCTGGTAAGAGAAGTGGGGCGAGTTGGTCAGAGAAGTGGGGCGAGTTGGTAAGAGAAGTGGGGCGAGTTGGTAAGAGAAGTGAGGCGAGTTGGTAAGAGAAGTGGGGCGAGTTGTTAAGAGAAATGGGGCGAGTTGGGTAAGAGAAGTGAGGAGAGCTGGCCAGAGAAGTGGGCGAGTTGGTCAGAGAACTGATGCGAGATGATAAGAGAAGTGGGGCAAGATGGTAAGAGAAGTGGGGCGAGCTGGTAAGAGAAGTGGGGCGAGTTGGTCAGAGAAGTGGGGCGAGTTGGTAAGAGAAGTGGGGCGAGTTGGTAAGAGAAGTGAGGCGAGTTGGTAAGAGAAGTGGGGCGAGTTGGTAAGAGAAGTGGGGCGAGTTGGTAAGAGAAGTGTGGCGAGTTGGTAAGAGAATTGAGGAGAGCTGGCCAGAGAAGTGGGGCGAGTTGATATAAAAAATTGGGCGAGTTGGTATGGAAAGTGGGGCGAGTTGGTGAGAAAAGTGGGACGAGTTGGTAAGAGAAGTGGGGCGAGTTAATAAGAGAAGTGAGGCGAGTTGGTAAGAGTAGTGGGGCGAGTTGGTAAGAGAAGTGGTGCGAGCTGGTAAGAGAAGTGGGGCGAGCTGGTGAGAGAAGTGGGATGAGCTGGTAAGAGAAGAGAGGCGAGTTGGTAAGAGAAGTGAGGCGAATTGGCAAGAGAAGTGGGGCGAGTTGATAAGAGAAGTGAGGCGAGTTGATAAGAGAAGTAAGGCGAGTTGGTAAGAGATGTGAGGCGAGTTGGTAAGAGAAGTGGGGCGAGTTGGTAAGTGAAGTGGTGCGAGTCGATAAGAGAAGTGGGGCGAGTTGGTAAGAGAAGTGGGACGAGCTGGTGAGAGAAGTGAGGCGAGTTGGTAAGAGAAGTGAGGCGAGTTGGTAAGAAAAGTGGGGCGAGTTGGTCAGAGAAGTGAGGCGAGCTGGTAAAAGAAGTGGTGCGAGCTGATAAGAGAAGTGGGGCGAGCTGGTAAGAGAAGTGGGATGGATGAGTTGGTAAGAGAAGTGAGGCGAGTTGGTAAGTGAAGTGGGGCGAGTTGGTAAAAGAAGTGAGGCGAGATGGTGAGAGAAGTGGTACGAGTTGGCAAAAGAAGTGAGGCGAGTTGGAAAGCGAAGTGGGCGAGTTGGTAAGAGAAGTGTTCGAGCTGGTAAGAGAAGTGGGGCGAGTTGGTAAGAGAAGTGGGGCGAGTTGGTAAGAGAAGTGAAGCGAGTTGGTCAGAGAAGTGGGGTGAGTTGGTAAGAGAAGTGGGGCGAGCTGGTGAACGAAGTGGGGCGAGTTGGTAAGAGAAGTGGGGCGAGTTGGTAAGAGAAGTGGGGCGAGTTGGTAAGTTAACGTATTTAAACTTAGCAGTCATGGCATCTTAAGGTGATTATGTGACTGGTCCTTCACATTTTTATCCTGTTTTGTTGGTAGAATTATTGCAGGTTCAAACAGTGTTAATCAGTATATGTTAACTGTACTATGGCTTTGTAATTGTATTTATTTATTTATTTATTTATTTAAAATCAGTTCTTTTGTTATAAACATGTGTGGATGTGCTTGTTTAAATCATCGGCTCACATTTCCACAACAACCTCGGTATTTTGAAAGTGACACTTTTCTGACCTAAAGATTTAAAGTATTTAAAACCCATAAGGTCATATAAAGACATGACAGAATCGAACACAAGATACAGTGGAGGAGTGACGGTGAGGTGCAAAAATAAAGGTAGGAGGGGTTACTGTGAGGTTCGGCAACATAAAGTAAAGTACAGAATACAGAATGATGTAACACTCACGTGTAAGGCATGTATTCACACAAATACTCATCATTATCAGAAAATAGCAGGCGTCCATTCTGAATCCTCGTGATTTCACGTCTGAAGTCCAGAAATATAAATGTTTGAGTAATTTAATCTGTATGAGACACGATGTTATAGGAAGTAGTCGTGAGAAACTTGGTTAGATAGCGTGTGTTCACAATGTACTAAACGCGGCTATAGAATGGAGCACAATGTTAGCACTGAATACATCAGGCGTGTCTGCTCTCTCTTTGTATTACTTATAACTATCGTGGCAGATATATAATGTAGCTATTCTTCGTTTTAGGGGACGCCCTGATTTGTCATACAAACACTCTGAACAAACTAAATTCTTTTCAGTGAAAGTCTTTAGAATTTGTTAGTGTGACCAAATGCGTGGTTTACGTAGATTGTATGAAGGTCATTGAAGGAAGTACGTGTACTTCATTTGAGCGGTCACGATACGTTATCGTGATTATATTGTGTACTTCATTTGAGCGGTCACGACACGTTATCGTGATTATATTGTGTACTTCATTTGAGCGGTCACGACACGTTATCGTGATTATGTTACTGTTCTATCCACATTCCACACTGACTAGTTGGCAGAATAAATGTCGGTGTAAACAGTGTTGAATAGTGCATACCAGCCTCCTTAATATAATAATATTATAATAATGATAAAATATAATAACATAATAATATACATTTCAATTGTTTTTATTGTATGTAAAATGATTCGGTTTTATCGAGATAAACGTGTGTGACCTTCTCTAGTCCAAGTATCGGTTTACTTTTAGAAAACTAACTTCGATATGGAGAAAGTAACAACATTATAATCTGCCGATTTAAAGTTGTAAAAAAAAACTGTCTACACGTATTGATAAAAAAGACCAAACACAACAAGAAAACAGAATGATTAAAATATAAAATACAAACATAGAACACAAACAACTGAATACATTTCTGTAGCCTAGTAAAAACTATTAAGTAAAACTGATAAAACCAGCAGTGCTTGCTATGTAAGAAAGAAGAAGAAGATACGCTTAGAATCAGAAAACAACATAGACAAGTACAAAAATTTAGAATAAAAAAGTGCTGATAGTATTATTGTTTTCCTGGTGCAGGAGGCCTCCAAAAGACTCCAGAAGAGTCGCTTTCATGGAGGTCACCTATGAAAAAAATGCTGAACATATACTTCATAATTGTGGCAATATTGATTCT